>PVIU01004103.1:0-132524 GCA_004026605.1 Ondatra zibethicus
CTTTGTGTCACAAGATGTGGTCTATTTTTAAAAAACAAAACTTTCATCTGCTGCTGAGTAGCATGTGTATCCTTCGGTGTTTGGGTGGAATGATTCTGTAGGTATATGTTAATTCTAATTGATGTGTGATGACAATTAATTTTGATGCTCCTCTGTATACATTTTTGTCCAGATGACCTGGAGAAAGTGGGGTGTCAGGATCACCTACTGTTAATTTATTGGTATTACAGAATCACCTACTATTAATTGATTGGTATTAGTGTGTCTTTAACTCCAGTAGTATGTTTTTATGATATATGTTTAGAATAATAATGTCTTTGTTAGCTCTTCCTTTGATTACAATGAAGCATTTCTCTTTATCTCTTCTGATAAATTTTAGTTTGAAGTTTGTTTTGTCAGATATTAGGATAGGGACCCTAGCTTATTTCCTGACCTCCTTTGATTGGAGTACCTTTGTCCATTCTTTCAGTCTAAGGTAGTACTTACATTAAAGCTAATATGTGTTTCTTGTAGACAGCAGATAGGTAGATTTTGGTTCTTGACCCATTTAGTCAGCCTAATTGATTGAAGAATTGAGGCTATTGATATTTAAAATTACTTTTGATATGTGTGTTGAGGTCCTCATGTTTCTGTTTTTGGTGTTGTTTGTCTTCTTATTAGTATTTTGTGTTTTAATAATTATGGTTTAATATTTTTTCACAGTTTCTATGCTATGATTATGCCTCTCTTCAGTTCAAAGTAATGCTTCTTGTATTTTCTTTATGTTTGGTACTTTTGTATATAAATTTTTGAGCTTGTTTTCTTTCTCCTTTGACTGTTGCAGATTGCTTTATTTATAATTAGCATATGATATAAATGAATATAATTATTTAGAATAAGATTGTATGTCTTATTCTATGAAGGCCATCATAGTCTTTAGGATGTGGAATGAATTATTTCTGACTCTTCTGGCTTCCATGGTTTTTACTAAGAAATCAGCTCTTATTCTGATGAATTTCTCTTTATATGTGACTTGCATTCTTTTCTTTTGGAGATTTCAATACACTTTCCTTATCCTGTGTAGGTGAATTTTGCTTTGGGCTGTCAACTCACAAGTAATGACACAGAAACTTATTATTAATTATGAAATCACAGCCAAAAGCTTAGACTTGTTCCTAACGAGCTCTTCTGACTTAAATTAACCCATTTATTTTACTCTACATTTTATAATGTGGCATTACCTCTCTTCCATCTTGTACCTCCTGTTTCTTCTTCATGTCTCCTGAGCTCCTTTGTGCACCTTGACTCCTCTCCTACTTTCTCACTCTCTACCCAGAAGTCCTGCCTATACCTCCTGTCTAGCTATTGACCATTCAGTTCTTTACTAAACCAATCACAGCAACATACCTTCACACAATGTGCAAACACTTCACAACACTTCTGTGTATTTAGCTCTGAGGATTTTTTTTTCTTTTCTTGTTTACTTGGTACTCTGCGTGTTTCTATGTCTGTGTGGATGGTTCTTACCATTTGGACATTTTCTTTCATGATCTTGTTTAAGATCTGGTATATTCCATTCAGTTGGGATTATTCTCCTTCATCTATACCTATAGTTCAAAGGTTTAACTTTTTTTTCATGGTGTCAAACATTTCCTGTATATTTCTTCTCTCCCCCTTTCTCTCTCTTTCTCTCTCTGAGTGTGTGAGTGAGTATGTGTGTATGTGTGTGTATTTTCTTGCTTATCTGGTCTAGATTATCTACATTATCTTCCAGATCTGTTATTCTGTTATTCTATATTCTGCTTGATTCATTAGACTTGTAATATTTTTCTTTGCGTTTTCTAGCTTAGTTATTGGGTTATTAGTTATAGTTACTTAGTTTTCAGTTCTGTGTTCATTTCATCTTGAGTCCTCTTCAATGTTTCTATCTCATTATTGAATTCCATTCTCAAGTCCTGCATTGTCTTCATCATTTCCATCAATCTTATGTTTGCGGTTTCATAATCGTCACCAAGGATGTTTTCTCCTTAACCTCTTTCTCCTTAATTTCATGAGATTATTCTTTGTCTTCTTTAAACTCCTTGAATTTTTTGATGAAGTTTGTGTTTAATTTTTAAATTCCATTGTCCTAAGATTGTTTTATCCAGATAATTCTCATTTTTAAACATTTTACAGAACTGGTAGGTTTTGAAGAGAATATACTGGCTTTGTTTTTCACATTGTTGGTACTTTTGCAATGATATCTGGGCATGTAGACTTCTTGCTAGTTCTAAGTCTGATGTCAACACAGCAGGTTAGGGTAGAAGAGGGGATGTGTGGAACCTAAAGTTTGGAAATAGCTTGGGTGGAATAAAGTCAGGTGTTAGCAGAGACTGGACTGATGTACAGGATGGGCCTTAAGAGTAGTGGCATATCTGGCCGAGCAGAAAGGTTGGATGTGGAATAGTCAGTGGGTTGGCTGATAGGATTGAACATTCTGGAAGAAGCCTGTAGGTTTTTTTCCATGCAGGCAGTGGTGGCTAAACAAGGCTTTGTCACTGGACATGGGATCTAGGCTAGATACAGTGGGTTTGGTAAGGTGTATTGATGGAGAGGGTCAGGGATAATCAATGGAATAGACTCTGGACAAGGATTTGGAACATCTATCTGAGTGGAGAGGTGGGATGCTGTGCAGAAGGGACATGCATATGGTTACAGGTAGCCCTTACTATGTTTACTAGGATAGTAGATCATAAGTATTTCCATTACATGTTAAAACATGTATTTGCATATGTGCATACCGACATACCTATACACACAAAGGGTAATTGTATGGCAATGAGTACATTGACTAATTTAAGGTGATAATCAGTATACAGGTGTATGTATAAAGACTCATCATATAGTACAATCACCGTACATAATTTTTGTCAATTGTCCCTCAGTAAAGGTAAAAAGAAAAGGAAGTTAAAGAACTCTCTACTCTGTAAGTACATGGTGTGAAGGCAACTGTGTAAGTAAGGAAATGAGCCTTTATCGGTTACCAGATTTGCCAGCAGATTTATCTTGTCTTGACAACTATATGAACGCAAATTTCTGTTCCCTAAGCCATCTAGTCTATAATGTTTCAATATGGCATACTGAGTTGACTATGGCATGAACCTCCTCACTTCCTTAGAAGTGACAAGTATTTCTGAAGTAGTAAAAGATTCCTATCTCATTCATAGTTAAGAACTAGATTCTGAAGTGTTATGCAAAAGTTGTCTGTGGTAGAAATACCCAAATCCTTTAAGAACAGTGAAGAAGCATTTAGATTTTCCCCTAGACTGTGTAGTCTCCTTCACGTGGACTATGCTTACTGGTACATCCCTAGCATGTTGAGCAAATGAACAAATGCATGCCAAGAAACTGCTAATGGGTAAAGGATTATGAAAGTAGGAAAACTCCTGAATAATTATACTACTTTTCATGGCTTCTATGAAATGATATTCTTACCTGCACTGAACCAAGCTCTTTGGTAAAGATCAGCATAAGAAGGAACAAAAAAGTCATCTGTACTTAATTTATTTTTCTATTTTATTATCAAGAAGCAGTTGGCTGAGTGAGTATCAAGACTTTTCTCTTAGATCAATAAAAGCAATCACACTTTAGTGCTTCAATAGACAGTAACCTGAAATTTATCATGGATATCAACTTGTAAAAAGGAAAAAAATGGTTGTGCATAAGACAATATAAATATTAATCCTTACTTCTAGCAATTCTTGGTATCTCAACATTTTGATTATTAGTTGGATTACTCAAATGTAGCTGTTCCTTTCAGTTAGCTGATTTTATAAAAAAAATCATAAATGCTACAACCATAGTAAAATGTGAAAAATATTTTAGAAACTTTATTCCTGTTCTCCAGCCACTTGGTGAGCAACCTGAACAAAAGGCTGCAATTTTATCCTCTAAGATGGCTTACCCTTCTTCCCTTCTGTGTTCACTTTCTGTGTTATTTCTCCTTTGCATAACTACATATGGCACATTTTTATATTGCTTTAATCTAAAAAAGAAAACCCAGACTAATTGGCTCTCATAATGTGTGAACTTAGTATTAAAAATTCTAGCATAAAAAGGATCAGTTTGAGTTTGGCTTCCAGATAGAAATAATCTAAGACCCTTCTCTGAGAAATAGCATCTGCCAAGTTTTCTATGTATTGGTCTATCCCTCCTTCCCGTGGCTCCTGATTTAAAACTTCTCACCTACCTGTTTATCATCTGTTCTATCCTATTTCTTCCTTCCCTGGGAAAATAACAAAGAATAAGAATGTAGTAATATTTTCAAGTTTTAGGGTTGCAACAAGCTTGAGCTTCAGCTTATTCATTCAGTAGCTTGGTGACTTGGACAAGTTATTTCATTTAACTGTGGCTCAGTTTCCCTTTGACAATAATGAAGCAATAATGTACTTCATCAGAGGCTTGACAGATAAATTAAGTTTTAGTCCTTGCCTAGAGCAAGTAATCGGAAGGTTAAATATCACTGCACTTTGGAACTTTTGTAAAGTGTCCTCACAAATCTATTTTTATTCTTTCATTTATACTTCCTAGAAACTGGAGGTAATTTCTTCACCTGCTTTCCTTCTAGAAATTGTACTGTACTACGGAACTATTGTGTCTATAGCAAAGTCCCTGGTCATCCATGCTTCCCTCAGCTCTTTTCTCATGGTGTCTTGTTTGTCCCTTCCATTATTGCTTTTTCTAGAACCAAGTGGCTTTTTTTCATCTATTTATGTGGGCAGTTTGAACTCACTTTATTATTTTCTTACAATTCAAATGTCTCCTTGATGTCCCTCTGGGCAGATGTTTTGGTATTGATTGTTATCTCTGCCTTGTGTAGAATTTCATAGAACTAAGCTTGTCTTATTACATTTAATTGAGTATTAGAGTCTTGGGAAATGTTTTTTAACTTCATGCCTGGGTCTTCAATGGTACAAAGAACATTTATCTATTGAATTTAGGGCAGCCCTTTGTAAGTCTTTACCACACCACACATCCAGTCATTCTTCCTGCTGTTTTTAGCTTTATTTTAGCACATTCTCCTGTCTGCTCATTCTTCAACTGCATTCAGTGATCAACTTGCAGTTTTCTTCTGACAGCCATCTCTTTGTGGGATCAGACTTCCTGCACATTTGCCTCTTTGAATGGAAATTTCATTGCTTTCCTGTTCACTTGATCAGTTATTATTCATCATTTAAAATTTCACTTTAGATGCCGGGAAACATTCTGTGACATCTTAAGTCTCTTGTGCTGTTTACAATATAGTCTGTGTTTCCCCGAGACACAACTATTAAAATCAAATTGCTGAAATACTTCATTTTCAACTGGCTGCCTCTTCTGCTATACTGTAGGTTGGATTTTCATTCAGTGATACAATACCTGTGCCTGTGAGATAGTAGATACGTGGTAAATACCTGGTATGTGAATGAATGGAATGAATGAATGAATGAATGAATGAATGAAAAGATACCTTCTTTTCATTACTTTTACTGGTATAATACAACATCTCTCTGACTAGTTCCTTTACCAAAGTTATCCATACTCTAAACATGAAATGTGACAGACTGAAGTTCATCTCTCCATAGCAGAATCTTTTATTTACAGTTTTCAGACGAAACTCCAACTTGCCTAAAGTCTGAATCTCAAGATATATATCCTTAATCAGTTCTCAAGAGATGACTGCCAGTCCCTGTGTCCCTAGTCAGTTCAGCAAAACTGCACAGCTTGCCCCATGGCAGTCTCCAGTCGTCTTTGAGGTGAATAGCTCCGTCAACGGCTGGAACGCGTTCTCTTGGCCAGCCTCCTCTTGGTAGTCTCTGTAAACAGCCTATTTCCCTCGCTGAAAATCCACAATGCTCTAACTTCTTTTCCTGTTTTATATTCCTGCCTTTATGATGCTCACTGAAGATGGAAGAGCCCTCCAGATATTGCTTCCTCCCCATGTCTAGAAGATTCTTTTGAGATTTAAATGCAAAACACATTCATTACCTTCTTGACTGTCTGATCAAATTTCTGGGCAGGTCTCCTGACTTCCAACCATCTGCCCAGTTGTTTCTCTTCAGCTTTTAAAAACACACTTCCATGCATTCTTAGCTGTTTGTGATTGTGTGGCAACCACTTTTACCATCAAAGTAACGTGAAATCAGCAAACATCAGGTTGGAATCTGGAGAAATTCATGGATTTAGTATCAGGATCCTATATTCCAGATGAGTTTGGGTTGAGAGTTATAATGTTTTCACCTAATGTATGAAGTTGAAATGAGTTTTGATACAGAGTTTTAATTTTAAAAATTTTCATGCAAAGTAGGAAAAAGGCATGGTTTCTCAGAAGGCTCTTAGTATTTATGGTCATGAAGAAGAAATGTTTGGGACTTGTTTTAGACCATTTACACTGATATAGCAGAAAATGTCAGTCTGGAATAATTTTTAAAGAAAAAATATTCTCCCATAGTTCTATAGGCTGGAATATCCAAGATCAAGGTGTGAACATCTGGTGAGTGTTTCTTTACACATCTTCACATGGAGGAAGGCAGAAAGACAAAAAAGGATAAATACAGTGTTTTGTGCAGCAGAAGAATGGAAGATCAAACTGTCTGAGCTGTACATAAACTCTCTTTTTAAGAGCCTTGATCCCATTTGTGGCTGGGAAGCCATCATGGCTTGATCATATTTTAATTCCTTCACATTGGCCATTAAGATTCAACACCAGAGTTTTGGAGGGGACACATTCAAACCATTGTTCTCAAATCATTTAAGAGTCTACTGATGTGACCCTTAGCATAAACTAGAAGCTCTTGTGGGCAGCCATACGAACCACTGCTAGTATAGCATGATGACCATAGCAACGAAGACAGAGGGAAGGAAGAAGAGAGAGTGAAGACTACAGTGGGAAGAGATTTGGAGTGCTTTAGAATAAATGTGAGAAGAGCTCAGTAGTATCAAGGGAACTGAGAAACAAAAGAAAATACTCTGGATCCTAAAATATCAGTGCTGAAATTCCTATCACTTTATGTTTATTTTGGAAGCACAATGTTGTATGTATATTGTGGTACGTAAGACTCTAGGATGCATTTGTTTGTTTGTTTCATTTTGTTTTTACATTTCATTTATTTCTTGACATTATCCTTAGTCACAATTCTCAGTCATTCTTCAGAATAGCAAATCATCACAGATGTTTGCCAAGGTTTCATTTTCACCATGATTGCCAGACCACTGAAGACCAGGTATACAGAAGGCTTAATTAGATGTGAGCCATTATGGGTTTTGGAATGTATGAACTCAGTGGGGAGAATGCGTCGCTCAGGGCATGATGCTCCTGGCAAGCAGACTTTCACATCGTTGGACAATGCTGTAAAGTTGAAAGGAGTGCAGTTTTTAATTTAAACCTTTCCATAAGACACCTTAGTGCTTGGGGATGGTAGGAGAAGTCTGATATCAGCCCCTCCTTGAACAGTTTTAAGTTACTGTTCTGCCATACCAGAAGGAGCAGGAGCCCCTAAAAACTTGGCTGCTACTGTAGAACTTCAGTGCAACAGATATTTAGGCCATTATATAAACTTTTTCCACTAGACACTGAATATATTCTCAGGAAGAGCCAAGCCAAAGGACATGGGAAGGAACTTTGAGTCACGGCTTATAAATAGCCCTAACACAGTGCTGGAACTAAAATCCTCAGAGACAAAGAAATGCTCGTGGCAAATGAAAGCTCCTAGGCCCAGTCACAAAAACTGTTTCCTCCAATCACTCATGAAGAGATATGCATGTCTCCATGGAGAACTGTGGCCCTTCTTAAAACAAGAGTGGAATGTAATGTACAAAACTAACAGGCGCGCATACCAGGGACAAGGCAGGATGCTGTGGCTAAGCACTCAGAGGAAAAGAACTCTGACAATGAACTTTATATAACTGCTCTACAACTATTAACAAGACTAAATAAACAAATGCTTAAGTCCCAAACATGTGAGTGTGTGCAGCTCCTAGCACTCCAGAGAGAACCTGGAATTCTACCCACAAGGAAAACTAATCATAGAGTAAAGACAAAGGAAGAACTTCATGTCAGTACAGTCAAAACATGGCAAAAAATCTTGAGTTCTGTATAGCAAGACCAAGAATACTCAGGTATCCAGGACAACGGAGAGGCTTAGGATGAAACGCAGACTTTCCTTCTCAAGAAATTCCCAATAAGGATAGTTAGAAATCTTCCTTATGCCAACAGTGGAGGGCAGTTCTAGAAGCTTCCCTGAATAAAAGTTCGAAGCTAAATTCTGGAATTTTTTTTCTAGTATGGATCTGTTGCTGCCATAATTCACCTTGAATTTTCATTCCCATTGTAAGGTACACAGTACATGATGCTAAATAACAATGTGTATGTTCTGCAATTCTTACATGCATCAGAGTCACGTTAAAGCAAATCTTCACCCATGACAGGGAAAGAAATTCTTCCTCACCTTCTTAGAGTCACAGATATTCAAGAAGATAAAATAAAACTTTCAACTATCATTTTTACATATAGAAAATGTTCTAATCCCTAGATTTAAGAACAGGACAAGGGAGGACCTTGATTCATCAGAGGCATGCTTCTCATAGATTTTCCGAACACAGCCCTGATAAAGGGTGATAGAAGGCCAAAGGAGGTAGACTGTCTCTGAATTCCTGCCATTAACCCTTGAGAAGTCTTAGCCCTCTGATGGTAGAAGAAATCCTGGAAGTCTGACACGGATCAAAATGAGAATGAGAACATGTTTGTATATGTTTGAAGCCTTGGGTGAAGCCTGGGATGAATTATAAACAATGACTAAGAGTGTCTAAGAAAGATGACACTTTGGGAAAGGCATAGAGAAAATGAAGAAACTGCTAGAGATTAAAATGTGTCAAGGGGAAGGGTAAGACACAAAAACTGTTGTAAAAAGGCCACCCTCAGAGTGCGTGGAGCATCATATAGATATGTGCTCAGGGCCCGTGAAAACCATACTGATTTACACAGCATGATGATAGGCTGTGGAGACCGCTCAGTGGATAAAGCAGTTGCTGAGTAAATGTGATCCCAGAACCCCATTTGGATTCCAGAATCCACGTAGAAGGCTGGCAGTTGTTGCAGCTGACTGAAGCACTACCATTTGGAAGGCAGATATAAGGAAGCCCCGGGCAGAATGGCCAGCCAGACTAGCCAGATATGGTGGACTCTGGGATCACAGAGATCTTACTGAAATAAATAAAGTGGATAGCAATAAAGAATGTCAAATTTAGCCCCCTTCTCTAAGTGCTTACATACATGTGACAATGAAGGCAAATATTTAGGCGCACTGCACATACATACAGAATAATAAAAGCAAATGAATATACTAAATTCATGCATTCATATGAAGGGATAATAATTTATTCTCTATTGCCAAGAGCTCTGTTTCTTATTATCTCTCACTGTTATAATCCCAAAGAAATCTCAATTTCTCTTTTCATAATTTTATATTTTATTTTAATTTATTATTTTTCTTTATATTTTGAGATATAATTACACTACTCTGCCTTTCTTTTCTTCCCTAAAAACTTTTTCATATGCCCTTTGTTGCTCTGTTTCAAATTCATACCTTTTTTCTCATTAATTGATGCTAAATATATATATATATATGTATATGTATACCTACACAAAGAACTACAGGAAGCTAAGGAATCCTGAAAGTGGGTTAAATAGTCTTCCACAGAGAGGAGCATACTAATTGGTTTTTCTATAGTTCCTTAAAATCTATTTGTATTGATACACCACATATTATCTTTCCTATGAAATTCTTAATTCCACATCTTTACTCTGGTCACATCAATACTTGTGATTCTGCACCATTCCTCATCTCACCAGCAGGTGCTGACTTCTAATGAATTCTTTGAGTTGTTATTGGACTTTCTTTGTGTTGACTGTCTATGCAGCTTTTTTTTCCAGAAAAAAAGTGGAAGATTCTTTGACAAGATACATTAATCAATTAGAACATGTTTATAATAAAACAGTATATCTTTTACATATTTCTCCTTTTGAACACTTTAGGCCACAACTATAACATTCTTAGGATGTGATTTGTTCCTATGAATTGTTCTCTTATTTCACCTACACTGCCAAAGGCAACGCATACAAGTTAGGGCTAGGAAACAGTGTTAATTATGCAAGTAATAGCTGTCTCTTATCTGGCTCAAGGGTAGCCCAAAAGAACACAGTTTCACCATGGGTGTGTAGACAAGAGAGGACATGGGTCCAACAGTCCCTGCAAAAGCACTCAGATAAAGAAAGGGCAGCCATCTGTGGTGTTTAGTAGCATGTTTAGTAGCATGCTTAGTGTGGTAAGCATGAAGTGGAGGAACTAACTCTAACTAATATGCAGCATGGACCCTGTGAAAGGAGGGAGACGCCACCAATGGAGACACAAGGGTAAAGGACACGGGTCAGCCCATCCTCACCACACTCAGCTGCTAACCAGTGTCAGAACAAGATGAATACCAATCAACAAAGCTGTCATTTATAAGTCAAGCTTTCATTTTAGCAGTGACCCTCAACAATCTGTCACTCTGAAATCCCTGTGTCTAAGATGAGGGAAATCACCTCAATCATTAGGTCAACATCCTTCTGCTGTCTCACCTTCCCTCATTTATGACAAAGAAGTACAGTTCAAAGTAGCAGAAGGATTAGGGTCCAACCTCCAGCCCTTAGACAACTTCAAAGCATGAGTTTTTGGGCTTCTTCAGGTGTCGGATCTACTATAGGTCAGAAAGCCAAGATCCACATTTCCCAAAGTGACTGCCCATGTATCCCTCAGATGATGTTCTACCCCTAGGTTTTTTGTTTTTTGTTTTTAGTTTTTTTTTTTTTTGGTTTTTTGTTTGCTTACTTTTTTGGAGACAGGATTTCTCTGTAAACAAGACCTTTGGAACTCACTTTGTAGACCAGGCTGGCCTCGAACTCACAAAGATCCACCTGCTTCTGTCTCTTGAGTACCGATACTCCCAGTTTTGTAAGGATTCTAGGACTTCTAAGAATGGCTTTATAAAATTTCAAGGGAGCTATAAGGTACAATGCTTTTCCTGAGGCCCAAGGTGAGGTCAGAGGTCTCGCTTGCTGCAGTGTACTTCACCACTGAAGGAACGCTTCAGACAGCATGTGGAAGAGCTTCTAACACCAGACTTGGCTGCTAATATTTCACCAATGAAAGAATACAGTAGAAAATGAAAAGATCTCCCATGCTACTAGACATTTATCTTTTATGCAATGACAACTAATAGATAAAGAATAATCAACAATATGGTTACATAAGCAAGAGACACCAGTTTTCTGGTAGTCTTTAATGCAACTAGAGTTGTTACAAGCTCTTTGTGCAGGGCAGGTTTCTATCGTAGAAAATTCAGCATGTAAAAAAAAAAACAATCTCAAATGAGAGAAAAGGGAAGATCAAATGGATAGATTAGGCTTTTACAATAGGAATGAGTCAGGTGATCATAGACTCAACTAAGTCAGTATTAATAGTTCAGTAAAGGCACAAAATCAGCCAAATTAAGCTATATACATCTGGTTAAAAACTCAATAGGGAAAAAAGCTATGCAATTATTGCAGGCTGTTGAATCTGCTACTACACTTAATAATAGATAACCCTAGAATGTGTATGAGAATGTTTCCTTGAAGTTCAACTTATCAAGTACATTTTATTTATGAACAACTGTCCATATGGCTATGAATCTTGTACTTAAGGATATATATATTTCCATAAAACATCGCCTTTAAATAAGAGTCAACCACTTCAGCTGGAACTCAATATGTTCCATTACTGCAGGAAAAACTGGTCATGTTGGACTTACTGAGATGCCACATGTCAGGTTCTAACATTATGACTTCCCAAGACCATTATTACTTCCTCCTGGGTAATTTTTGACCATGAATATAGCTTCAGTACATAATCCCAGTACAGGTTACACTATAATCTCAGATAGGAATGATAAACATAGATGTCTTTCTTTCTGAATCCACTCATTTGATTCTATAGTATCAGCTACAAATAAGCATGTTTGCATCCTTTAAAGAAGTGATCATTTGAATAATATCTAGACAAAATAGAAGCAACATGTATATCACCTTAGAAATCAAAGGGGTTGAATTTATTTGTTCTCTGAAAAGGTTGAACTGCTCAATTTGGGGTTAATAAAATGAAAATTCATTAAGAGAACCTGGTCAATTATGGATGAAGGTGACAGGGATGATAGGTAAACCAAATCGTAATCTGTTTAGTAACTTTATTCTCTAGCAGCTACAAAGATTTGTCACAGGGATCTCTAATTCCATGATAGGATTTAGAAAATAGAAACACTACACTAAGGAGAGAGAAATAGGCAAACATTTTAGCAATTTTAGGCCCTGGTCAGGTGCTAATTCCAGTAGAACTAGGGTCTTGCTTTGATCTATAACTCAGAGCAGAAGATGATGGACAATGGATTCTGAGCTTTGACACCAAGACCACATCACAGTTAAGGTTCCGATTTCCAAGCATCTTGCTCCATTGGGCTTGCTCTAATGAATTCTATAAACCATCCAACTTATAAACAACAGGATTGTGTGTCATAGTTCTAGACTCTGGAAATTCTACTATCTGGGTGCCAAAGAGATCAGTGTCCAGTGACACTCTGTTTCTTGATAGTAGAAATTTCTTTTAATTGTGTTTTCCAGTGGTGGAAAGTGGGGAAGGTGGCTTCTTAGAGATACTTTTTTGAGGGCACTAATGAAGGAGCAACTGGAATTATCTAAGCACTTCTGGACAACAGCACCCCCTAATGCCATTGCCTTGGAGGTTAGGATTTCAGTATATACATTTTTAGAAGGCACATATATTCTGAATATATCATTAGGAAAAAGTTAAAACATGTCTATTAAGGAGTCTGCACCTTTATCTCTTACTCATGAAACTTTTTATAGTGAGAAAAGAAATATGTGGATATTTCCATTTCTATCTGATACTAACCCCAAAGTTATTGGGCAATCCTCAGTAAAGATGCTCAGGAGATTATCGCTAGAAACTAAAAGATATAACAATGACAATCCCACTTACATCTTCACCCAACTCTGGAGAGTGTCTGGTATGGTAATGGGTAACCATCAACTAAATCAAGTCTGACTCTTTCCAACATTTCTACCCCTTGCATGATTTTATTTTTGGAGCCTGTCAGCATAGTCCCAAACAAGTCTAATATGTAGCTGCTGAGAGGATAATTTTCTTCTCTACACCAAAGTATCATTATTTGCTTTGAAGTATATTGCAGACAGAAGTTTCTGTCCTGCCCAGTCCTGCAGTTGTTTAGTCCCAAAGAAACACACAAAGGCTTATATTAATTATAAACTGTTTAGCCTATTAGCTCAGGATTATTATTAACTTGCTCTTACTACTTGAATTAACCCATAATTCTTGTCAATGCTTAGCCATGTGGCTTTGTACCTTTTCTCAGTGCAGCATTCTCATCTTGCTTCTGCATCTGGCTTGTGACTGACTCTCTGCCTTTCCTCTTCCCAGAATTCTCTTAGTCTGGTTTCCCTGCCTATACTTCCTGCCCGACTATTGGCCAATCAGCATTTTATTAAACCAATATGAGTGACAAATCTTTACAGTGTTCAAAGGCATTATCCCACAGCAGTATATCTTCACAATCTTGCTCCATAATTTCTTTGACATTTCACTCTGTTTAGTTTACTCTTTTTGGCTCAGTATTTCTGTTTACTATAAAATGAAAATTTTATAATTACTATAAAATAATATTACACAACTAAAAATTAATCTATGGCTACATGCAAATACCTAGATGAGCATACCATGTAATGATAAGCAAAAGAAAGAAAGAAATCAAGAGATAGAATGGTGCATTTTGTATAGTTTAGTTTTGTAAAGTTTTAAAAATTACAAAAGTCATCCATGATGTTATATCAAAATATTGTCACACTTCTGTGGTAAATGAGCAGCTACTGGTAGGAGGCTTTGTGCCCAGGTGATATTCTATTTCAGATTTCTTAATTCTATTCTCTTTGCAAAAACTCACTGAGATACATATTTAATCTTCATTTTTCAGTAAAAAATCATACTTGAATATAATTTATGCTAAAGATTCCATCATTGGGTGTGGTGGTATATTCCTCTTTCAGTACTTACGATGTGGAGGCAGGAAATCAGAAGTTCAAGGCCAAATCTTGGCTACTGAACAATTTTCAAGCCAGTCTGGTCTACTTGATGTCTTGTCTAAAATATAAATAATTTTAAAATGCTATATGCATTATATTTCAATAAAAATTGCATCAAATATACCATCAATAAATTTCCTGACTTGATCAAAGCAATACCATTACTATCCATTAGGTACCATCCTTTGTTGAGAATTCATGCTATACCTCTCTATTTATGCCCTAGAGCGCATATAACCTTTTGAGGACAGCCCAGCACAATTCTTAGCAAGCAGCTTTATTAGAAGTATATGTGCTCCACCACAGCAATGTGGACAAGAGCTGGCTCTGATTCCTTCTCACAGAACGTAGTGATTTGAATCATCTTGGCCTTCACTCAAGCGCTGGGCATTTAGAGGATTACTGAATAGGTCATATGAAAAGTCTCTGGGGACTAGACCCATAGCTTCTCTCATCTTTTGACTTTTGCATAATAAGGTCCTTAGTTTCAAGTCTGAAATAGAAGTGGCAAAATACTATTCTTCATGTGTATCTAGTTTGTTAATACACAGGGGAGTCATGAGAAGGAAATGTTGTTTTCAGTTCCCATTAGAAGTTTCTACAGATTTCCACAGATGACATTTTGGATTCTGAGTCCTACTTCTGAGAAGATTCACAAATATAACATGTATATCCCACAAGACCTTCTGAAAGCTTAAGAAGAAAGCAAAACAGGAGAACAATTGTCTGCTAAGCTAGTCATTCTAATAGAAAGCAAAAATATTCTACCATTTCATTTAATTACATGGGAGGGTACAGAAGGAGGAAAGGGAAGGGTTAAATGATGAAATTTAAAATCTCAAAAATAAAAGAAAAAACTGACACAAAGAAGCAGGAATATGGACTTCCTTGGAGAATCTATTAGAAAAGAAACTCCTTTTGAGTATTTAGTGTTGAAACAAAATAGAAACTGTAGCCTTGAAACCTAATTTGAAAGTTTCTCTCAAGGCATCGGTAGCACTATCACGAGAAAACCAGCTAATATGGGGTCCATGTCCATCCTCTTAGCTCTGTGAACTTGGATGGAGAGAATTTAAAAAAAAACATGATAAATCAGAATAAAATGCAATCCAAATGTTTTTATTTTATCTTCTTCTTTATCTATGTCAAACATCAAGTGAGTTTTCTCTGTCATCTATCAACATCATCATTAGCAGCAGCAGCAGCAGCAGCGACTTCCTTCAGTTTTTCCTATTTCCCCATATAACTGAAAAGTACAGATACCTTGACATATGATAGGGAGTAAGTTCTGAGCAATACATCATGCAATTATTTTATCAATGTGTTTGATGATTAGTGTTGTTGGTGTGACAGGATCTCTAATCATCTAGAAAACAAGAAGATGGGTCCCAGGGGGCATTCTTTTTCATTTTTAGCCTCAAAACTAGCATTTAAATTTTTCCCTCAGATTAAAATAGACTCTTTTCTCACATAAAATATTCTTATTATGGTCTCCCCATCCTCTACTAATCTGTTAGCATAGGAGGTTTTTCCATTTTCTAGTGTATTTAATTTCTCTTTGCAGAGGTATTTCACCAGTGTTTAGGCTGATTCCTTGGTATTATACTATATTTTACACAGTGTTTTCCTCTAATTTCTTTGTTGCCAATTTATTATTGATATAAAGAAAAGCTACTGACTTTTGTTTGTAGATTTTGTAGCATGATAATTTAATGCAAGGATTTATCAGAGCCAAGAGTTTTCATGGTTTCAAAGTATAGAACCATGTCCACAAATAAGTTGGTTTGACTTACTCATTTATTATTTGAATCCCTTATCTTTCTTTCTCTTCTCTTGCAGTTTTAGCCAAAACTTTGACCAATATCTTGAGCAATATTGAAAAATATGGGTACTTGCATTCTTGATTTTTAGGAAGTATTTTCATTGTTTTCACTGATTTAGCACATTGACTATAAATATATCATATAAGTATATATATTATGTTGAAGCTTTCTATTCCTGATTTCTTTGGGGCTTTTATTCTGAAGTAATGCTGAACTTTGTCAAAGGCCGTTTCTGCATGAATTATGCTAATCATGTGGTTTCTGTACTTATCCAACTATATGCTGTATTTCATTTATTGATTTATATATGTTGAACCATCTTTGCCTCCCTGAAATGAACACAACTTAGTCATACTATATAAATTTCTTAGTGTGATATTAAATTGGATTTATTTTAAGTATTTGGCTAAGAATTTAGGGAGATTGGTTAATATTTATTTTTATCACTGTGTCTTTATCTAGTTTTGATATTAATGTAATAGTGGCCATGTAGCCTGACTCTGTAATATCCTTTACCTTTTTATCTTGTGGAAATCAAAGAAACATTGACATTATAATTATTTCAACTGTTTGGCAGAATTTAGCAGTGAACCATCCGGTCCTGACCTTATATTTGTTAGAGAACATTTTATTACTATTTAAGAGTGTTGCTTGTCATAGATCTGTATAAATTATTTATGTCTTCTTGATTCAGTTCAGGTAGACCACATATACCTAGGCATTTATGCATTCTTTGAATGTTGCAGTTTTAAAATATGTTTTCAATATACTCTCTCTTTCCTGAATATAACACCAGTAGCACAGACACTGAGATCTACAATTAATAAATGGGACCTCCTGAAACTGAGAAGTTTCTGTAAGGCAAAGGACACTGTCAATTTGACAAAATGGCAGCCTACAGAATTGGAAAAGATCTTCACCAATCCCACATCTGACAGAGGGATGACCTCCATAATATATAAAGAACTCAAGAAACTATCCATCAAAATACAAAATAATACATTTAAAAAATGAGGTATTGATCTAAACAAAGAATTCTTAATGAAGAATCTCAAATGACTGAAACACATAAGAAATTTCTCAACATCCTTAGTTATCAGGGAAATGAAAATCAAAATGACTCTGAGATACCATCTTACACCTGTCAGAATGGTTAAGATCAAAAACACTGATGACAGCTTATGTTGGAGAGGATGTGGATAAGAGAACACTCTTTCACTGCTGGTGGGAATGCAAGCTGGTGAAGTCACTTTGGAAATCAGTATGGCAGTTTCTCAGAAAAATGGGAATCAATCTATCTCAAGATCCAGCTATACCAATCTTGAGCATATACCCAAAGGATATTCAATCATACCACAACAACACTAGCTCAACTATGATCCTAGCAGCATTATTCATAATAGACAGAACCTGAAACAACCAAGATGCCCCTCAACTGAAGAATGGTCAAGGAAAATGTGGTACATATGTATAATGGAGTATTACTCAGTTGTAAAAACTGACCTCATAAAATTTGCAGGCAAATGGATAGAACTAGAAAAATATCATTCTGAGTGAGGAAACCCAGACCCAAAAAAGACAAGCATGGTGTGTACTCACTCATAAGGAGATATTAAGAGCAAAATATGGGGTAACCAACCTACAATCCACAGCCCAGAGAGTCAAGATAACAAGGAAAACTCAAAGTGTGATGCATAGATTTCTATGGGAAAGGAAAATAGAAGAGATCTCCTGGGTAAACTGGGGGCAGGATGGAGGGAATGGAGAGATGGAAACTTGATGGAGCGGGTTGGGTAGGTTGGGTGTGGGAGGTGGGTCAGATGGAGGGGAGAGTAAGGAAAGAGAGGTCTTTTGGATTTAGGGAGAAACCTGGTACTAGGGCAATACCTAGGGATCCACAAGGATAACCCCAGCTAAGACTCCTAGCAATAGAAGTGGGTGTCTGAACTGGCCATCTACTGTAATCAGATTGGTGAACATCTGTATTTAATTGGAATTTGTTGTAACAGCCACTCTTTCATCTTTAATTTTATTTGAGTTATCTCTTTTGGTTAGACTACATGGTACATTGTCAATACTGTTGGTCCTTTGGAAGGAATGGGAGAAGATGGAAATGCAGTCATGGTATAAAATAAATAAAGAAATTAAATTAAAAAAGTAAAAGAGTCTAATTTTTCATTGATGCTACCTATTGTATTGGTTTACAAGTATTTTAATAAAGCATATATAGTTAATAATTCATTAATTCCTGCCCTGATTTTTACTACTTCTTGCATTCTCCTATTTGGGGTTTTGACTTGTCTTGTTTTTCTAAGACCTAAGGCACATCATTCCATCTTTTACATTTTTCTCATTTATTGTGTTTGCTACAACTTGCTTTGTAGCCTAAAATTTGAGCTGAGTTGAGAAGAATTTGTTTTCCATACCTCTTTGGTGGAATAGTCTATAGATATCTGATTTAATATGTGGTACAGTTTAATTATGAAGTTTCTTTCCTGAGGTTTAGTTTAGAATACCTTTCTAAATATGTGAGTAGAATAGTTGAAGTTACCACCATTATTGTATCAAGGCCCACTTTGCTTTTTTGATTAATTATTGCTTCTTTTGTTAAATTGGGAGTTCAAAGCCTGACAACCCAAGTTGCATCCTAGAACCTACTGTGGATGAAGAGACCTGACTTCTGAAAGTTGTCCTCTGATCACACCATGTGCTGCATTGCATGAACAATGGGCATCCTGCTCCCTTACTCACACACATACACACACTGTACACTCATACACAGTTAAACAATAATACTAAATTAAACAAAAGTTTTTAAAAACTGCTCCAAAGAAATGCCACTAATACTTGACTATTTTTAACATGCCCATAGGGCCTACCCATTCATTAATCAATGACATTATAATGATATTATCAAGAGAAATTATACATAATATATATCTTAAAAGATATAAATGTAAGCAATGTGCATATTATTAATCTAGGTATGTGTATGTATAGGATATACTTATAAAGAAAAGTGTAGCTTGCACAACGTTCACGGAATGCCACTTGAAGGTTGCTAACCCATAGCATCACTGTGACTCTGCTCTTGTTTGTATTTGTAAAAATACATGGAGGTGTTTACATGTTGAAATTGCCTCTGCTCTACACGCAAACACTCCTGCCCAGAAGAAACCCTGAACTGAGAAAAGGCACAATCCCTGTGTACACTGCCTGATTCAGGGGAAGACCACAGGGCATAGGAGTGCTCTCTTGTTCTTACTGAAATTCTTTTATCTTGATTATTAGCATAGGGTCTGGGATAAGCTAGTAAAGATGTAATGGGAACCAAGGACTTTAATTGTGTGTTCTAATTCTGTGTGTTACAGTGGTCCATCATATTCAGGACCTTCCATGGTCCTTTGGTTCTTCTTGCTTCTCTATGAACTGTTTTTGTCAGAGGGATCATAGCTGCTGGGAGCCAGGCTTTGGAAAGGCAGTAAACTAAAGTGGCTGGAGTGGAAAAGAGGCATAGAGGAGAAGGCAGCAGCATACGTGAGGTGGTAAATTGTCTGCAAAATTATTAAATTCACCATAGTACTCGACTTTTGTTTGCTTGTTGTATTATTTTTTTAAAAAATATTGCATACAAAATATTTTGATCATATTCTTTCTGTGAAGGTCCAAAACTGTTAGCCTATTTTCACCTTGTCTGATGGTCAGAGAGTTGGAGGTTACTGAAATGATTGACAAAGATAATTGCAAGCCCCAACTCAAGATGTGATTGCTTGATTCTTTTAACATTAAAATAGCTTATACAAAGAGGTCCATGCCACCCTGACAGGTAGTCAGGATATGCAAATATACTTCTGTTCCTTCTTTTGTAACTATGAGGTCACCTGGGGAGTGGAGGCTTTCAGGATACATGGTCTAGATATAAAAGCTATGGAAAAATAAATGCAGGCAATTTCAGTGTTCACTGGAATGCCTTCCCGGTATCTCCATATTCTTTACTTATATTTCTAAATTCCCATGCCCCTATCCTGGCAAGAAGAATTTTTGCCAAGGCTGGTCCATAACATCTTTCCACTTCCCAAGTGTTACCAGATCCTCTTCATCTCTCTACCCATGCAATTTTATGTTCATGCTTTCTCTCAAAGGGGGAAAAAAGACAATAAAAACAAAATCAAAACAAACAAGCTGAACAACAAAACAAGAAGACAAAAATAGAGGTTTGAGTAGATATGAGTTTGATGCAGAGCAAAGGGGATACAGTAGATCATGGGGACAGCTAGGGATACAAACCTCAAGGACATAAGTTTGAAACTGTAGAATAGGCTTTGTGTTACAACAAGACGTCAAGTGAAGGGGTTCATCTAAGCATTTCCAGCTCTCTGTAACTCTTTAAGATAATTTGCACCAGTATTTTTTACCTACACCACTGGAGGGTGGAACACAGAGGATCACTAAAGTGAGCCAATCATTTCTTTAAATCTGTGATCCCAGGAGGTTATTGATGCCCAAGGCTAAGGAAAATCAATTAAGCTGACATCTCTCACTACTTATTTTCCACAGAGGCATTTCATTGTTTTGGAAAAGTATTATACTTTTCTCTTATTTAGCTCTAATGTTGTGTCTTACACCGGTCTATGATAATGAGGATTTCCCAGGGTCCTTTGGCTCTTCTTGCTTCTCTCTGAACAATACAATTTACTTCTCTTTTGTTATTTCCTAAATCCCTGGCTTCTCAGCCAGTAGATGCCACCCAACTTCTGTAACTTCCTATAGATTTACGGTAATTGCAAGGGATGCTTTGCACTGTATAAAGCAATTCCTTTCATTTATGAATGGGCACAGGCATCTGTTGATTACACACTGTTTCTTAGGCACTGTACTATATTATTTTCATATCAGCTTGCTATAGCTATATGAAGTTGGACATATGTTATAGAAGAAGACACATGTGCGTTGAGATAACAACAATTAACCCAACCTAGTAAGAAACATGCACAGCAACAGATCTAGTCCCTTCAAATTCTTTTCATGACTCAAGCTGTCTGAAAGTTTCTAAACAGTAATTCAGATGAAAAATAATTAAATTAGATAATCACGGCATAGACTTCTGAAAAGACTAACAGAATCGGCGTTTGCTATCTTTTCTTCCTGCAGCAGACTCTGTCCATCCTTCATTCCTTCCCAGATCCACCTCCTTCTGCACATTTCCAGAGGCATTAGACTGAACCTAGGGGTTAAGAGCTCTGTGATGGGATCTGACCTGTCAGTGACAATCAAATCTTGATTTTTCTCCCGTTTTTCTCTTATGTGACTAAGAAGACCAGGGAAGAGAAGATTTACTAAGATGTTAAATTTTGAACAAGTTAGTATATTAGGAGCTTTAAAGATGTTTTTTGGGCCTGGGATGATGCCTCCTTGGAGCTCTTTCACTGCAAAAACATGAGTTCAGGTCCCCAGCACCCAAATAGCTATGCATTAACCCACTTTGGGCCCCTTCTTTGCTCTGGTGTTTTCCCTAACACGGCCAAGTGGAGTGACAGGAGCTACCTGGACCAGAGGTCATGTGCAAACTAGAATAATTGATGAAAAAGTCCTAACAAATGCTATTGGGAAGCAGAATGGTAGGCACGGTAGCTTACTCTGTGGAATCTGCCAACTGAAAGTACTTGCCCTAAGCATAAATGTGAGCGGCAAGGTTTTATGAAAGCTGTATCAACGACTAAGTATCTATTACCCTGGAAAGAACTGTTTCGAAACTTAGTAACAGTGCATCACACATTATTTTGCAAAGTCTACCAGCTAGGACTATGGGTGTGATTTGCTCAAATGTCTACTTCTGGATCCTCACAAAATTAAATAATACCGAGTAAGAGCTTGCTAGCTTAAATACATAGAGGCTGATACTATGACAGTAAAATTTTGAGAAGAAAAACTGGTATTTTGCATGATCAACCAGCAAAGAAACTGATTACTCATATTGTGGTCAATTGAGGGAAGACCTAAGCATAGGAAAGGAAAAGAGAGAGTGTGGTTATAATTTGCGTACTGGGGGGTGTTTAGGGTTTATGAAAATGTGCATGGTCCTCACACCTCTCCACGGGTATCTTGTTTCTTTCTGATGGTCACCTTCTATACTGGGAATTTTGAACTTGAAACATCAAGATGCCATGGAGCAGGTTGGAAAGTGTCTCCTATAATGCCCACTCTCATAAAGCTACTTTCACAGTGTCTCTGAGTGTCTTGCAGCCTTTACTGAAAACCAACTTAAACACGTTGGAATTTAAAGAGTTGGTTTTCAAAGCAGCCCAGACTTTAAGTGATTTGAGGCTCCAGTTCCAGCCATAGTGGCATCATAAGATTCAGGAGTTTAGCTCACTGCCAGACTAAAACCTTCAGTTTTTTTTCTTTTTTTTTTTTATGACTGTTGGTCACAGGGTCATTCTTAGTTCTTTGACCTGTGAGCCTCTGCAGAGGACAGCTCACAGTATGACAGCTTGATTCAGGATATACAGGAGAGAATGAATCACTAAAAGCAGCTCCCAACAAGACAGAGCCTTTCCTGTCTACAAAGGTGACATAATTTTTTTTTTTGGTTAGATAGAAATCACAGAGCAGTATCACATTCAAAAGGGGGAATTTAGAGCAAAAGAATGAACATCAGTAGGAAGGAATAATTGGGGGCCATCTGCTATCTGAGTGTCACAGAGATTAAAAAAGGGTTGTGCAAGTGGAGTATAGAAAAAGAGATTGGGGACCAAATTGGTGTTTAGAAAGAAGAATGGGCCACTTGGGGTACCTTGGAGGTACTGGAGCCTAATAAGAGATGCATCTTTGATCACATGTTTTTATATTTAGCTTTTCTGAGATTGTGGTTTGATTTTGTTGTTGTTGTTGTTGTTGTTGTTGCTGCGGCTGCTGCTGCTGCTGTTGTTTTGGCCTGCTTTGCTTTCCCCTGCCTAGTGCAACACTAAGATCCTGGTATTAACATTTTAAACTGTTTCCAAATTCTCTTAAAAAGCATTTCAAAGAGATGCTCTGTGTTTCACTCTTCCAAACTTAAAGACCAGCATATAATGTATGAGAATGCCTGGGATTTGCTTATACATTGAATTATTTACCAGCAATAACTTTATGTCTTTATAATTTAGACTTTTTAAAATGAATCCTCTGGTTGCTTAATTTTCTTTCAATTGACTTTTTCCCCCTCAAATGCCAAATGAGTCTGCATTCCAATCAGATTCTTACCTGTCTTCTCAGATGGAATGTTTTTCCTTTGCATTTGGAGAAAATGTTAATTAACGCATTAGGAATGTATTTGGTACATTTGGTTGCAAATGTAAATAGCCTAATCTCCTGTTCATTAGAGCCCTTTGTCTGAATCACTCAAGTGAGTAACAGGTTGCACTGAGACATCACCAAAATGATTCAGTTATCCAAAAGTCCTCTTTCCATTACCCCCAGAAGATTTATGTGTTATGAATTGCATTTTCATTTTATTGCCATGGTAACCACTATGGCAACACTTGAAAGGATGGCCATGTTAATTACTTCACTGAATAAGAGATAATGGCCAAATTTTCTGCACTGAACTTGTTAGAAAGTGTTCCCAGCATCCACAGGAACAAAATGAGCATGCTAGGGGATTTTGTACATTGGGGCCTTATGTAATGTTGGAGGAACATCAATAAGAAAACTGGGGTGTGCTGTGGTAGCTGGACCCTTTGGATTTATTCCCTTTCTTCTTCCCATGTCTGTTATTTCTTTGCTAAGTGAATATCCTTTGCTCTTGGCATTTATAAAAGAAAATCATCTATTAAGTGCCTACAGTGTTCGAGGTAATTTCTCTGTATGATCTGACCCAATCTTCACAACAGATTGGTGTGGTAAACACCGCTACTTCTGTCTAGAGAAGCAAATATTGAGTACATTCAGTCATGTATCTAACAAATAGGGGACTTTTATTTAAGCAACATAGACCAAACTACAAATAGAATTTTTATGGCGAGATTGAATGAAGTTCACATGACTCCAGAGTTCCAAAGATCAGGTGGTGTTCTGATCGCTCTACTTTTAGGTATTAACTGACCAAGCAAGGCTAGTCAGCCTCTCTCTCTCTCTCTCTCTCTCTCTCTCTCTCTCTAACACACACACACACATTGATATCCACATTTATATTTATCCAGTTATTTTCAATGAATTCCCCGTATCTTGGCTTCCTATTATATACTCTTTTCAAAACTGAAGACTGAAAAGTAAATGATGCTCACTAGCATCAGCATGGGGATAGCTCTCACACTGGATCACATTTGCATACTTTCACTTTTAGGAACTTTCAGGTAAGCATGACTTATTTGGGGGCAGGAGCATGCTGTTGTAAATCCAATGCTTGAACAAAGTTGCTGTTGTTAACTACTTGCTGTAAGAAAAGACAATAGGAAAGAAAAGGTGAGCTAGGAAAAAATGGGAGGGAGAATTTAAAAGAAGAAAGAAGGAAGAGAGAATGATGGAAGGATGGATGGAAGAAATCTTTAGGGAGGTCTCATAATTCATTATTCTTTTCTTTAAAATGACTTAACCTAATAGTGTAGACTTTCTTTATCTGATAGGAGCAGCATGAAACAGCAAAACTTTCTGCAATAGAAGAGATGCTGGGTGTTTGCCCTAACCAGTATCATCTTCCCTAAGGACATAAGATTACTGAGTATTTGAAATGTGGCCAATTTGAGGAAAAAAAGGGAATTTTTGAGATGAGTTTATCTTAAATATATGCAATCCTCGAGGTTCACCACTATTTGGGGTATGCTTGGCCTACAGGAGCCCCCATGGTAAGGCCAGTCCACAACGCATATCATCATGACCTCTTCTTGTTGTATCTGGTCCTCAGTTGTTTAATGCATATTCCTCTAAACTTCTTTCCTAGGCTGGTTATAAAACATGAAAACAAAATACAGCACATGGAATACCATTTATGGATCATTTTCAACAGCCTTAATAAAGGCCATTTCAATTCTGTAAATACTGCTGCAAATTTTCTATCTATAGCCAGATCTGTATTTTTCCAAACATTCTCCATAATGATAAAACAGAGCAATAAGAAAATAGCCTCTCAGACTATTATGAAGATTGCTCCAAAATTGGCATAAAGAGCAACAAGGTTTAATTTGAACATTGCTTTTCATTCCTTTGCTACATAGAAAAAAAAAGAAAGAAAGAAAAGAAAAAAGAACAAGATACAGAATATCAGGCAGGGATAGGAAAACAGAGGAACGAACAAAAAGAAAAATGATTGCATCATCTTGCCTCCTCACACAACACATAGTAGCCATTGTTTGTGATTGCAAACATCACCACCAGGCAGACAGCAGGGTAGAGAGGGAAGAACACTGGGCTGGAAGCTGCAAGCTATCTCTCACACTGTGCAAAACTGACTGGGAAAGCTATATGCCTATCTGTACCTCAGCTTTTTTTTTTCTGGTGCAAAATGTATGGAAAATATAGTCACTCTTTTTTCCGTTAAGTTTTGGCAAGATTTATATTCTATAAAACATCCACTGTTTTATCCACTGCTGTTGAACAAAAAGAGGCAATTTCAAAACCGTGCTGCTCCCTGACTTCCAATGAAAACTTCATGACAGAACCTAACTGAGCATGTGTCATTCCCATTCCCTAGGCTATAACAGTCGTTTCACATCTTGACCATTGAAATTACCCGGGAATGTTTTCTTTCTTTAAATGGTATTTAGCCAAAAAGAAACAAAAAAGTGAAAACTATTTCCACACTTCCCTTAGAGCCTGGAATTGCTAAAAATGTTCATTCTGGAGATAATATTAGGTGTTGGCTTTGTTGGTAGGAGGGGGAAATATTGCAGCAGAGCACAGGAATTCAAAATTAGGTGATGTCTGTAAAGCAAACTTCTCTAGGACTCTACTACCCTGTAAGTATCACTTTCAACTTTTACATTATATGGTGATACAAACTAAGCAGATACCAGCTAACTCCTTAATCTTGAAAACTGTGAGCTTTAAATAAGTTTAAGTAAGCTTTTGGTATGTTCCTATCTCTATTCTGAATGTACCACTTACAGGAGGGCAAAGTGCTTGAGATCTCTACAATCTGAAGGTGAAATGCCTATGCCTGCAGATGACATGAGATAGCATCATAGGACGTATTGGAGGAAATTGGCTCGATTTATATCTGATATAAAGCTCCTAGGCATTCTAGCAGTGCCCCAGGGTTCTGTTATTGATAACACCTGTGATCAATAGTGCTTTCACTATTAACAGAACGATACTATTGATATTATTAGGTGAAATTTCTGATCTGACAAAAACCTCTAGCAAACAGGAAACCTGCAAACTGTTTAAGGAGGAGTGTATCAGGTTAAATCTGACTAAGTCAACTCTTCAACATTTTCTTTCGAGACATTTTCTCATGCAGCCTAAGCTGACTCTTGTAACAATCCTTCTGCCTCAGTCACCCCAATACTATAACTACATGGCCATAAACAACCATGAAAAAGATTATTTAGTAATTATATGCTATATCTTGTGTAAAAACATTTAAATATATTTTCAATACAATGTTATCATTCTATTAAATAGACCTAGCATTGTTAAAAATGCCCACATGCAAACTATGACCAAAGTGAAATATAGAATTATACCCACTTTATCAAATGTTACCCATGTATACAAATATAGTTTCTTCCTACACTTACCCATTGATATATCCATCTGTTCAAACTGGTCTGTCTGCCTATCTGTTCATCCATTTACCCACCTATTCATTGTAGAAAAGCTTGATGTAGAAAAATTTCAAGGTATCTGAAATCAAGTAGATGTAGCTTGGATATAGACTTTATGTTTAATGATAATTATGCCTCTGGCTTCAGTTTCATGTGTTTAGAGTATAATATTCACTATAGGGATAGTTTATGAATTCAGTTTACAATGACTTAATCTTGGTGGTGATGGAAAAATTAGCCTTGAATTTCTACGAGTTAGTATATATTATTTGTAACTGTTTTATTTATTTTACATACCAAATATAATTTCCCTTTCTTCCTCTCCTCTCCTTTCCTTCCCCTACCTTCCTTCTACCTCTGTCTCATCCACTCCTTCTTTATCTCCTTTCAGAAGGGGTAAGGCCTCCCATGGGAGTCAAAAAAGCATGGCATATCAATTGAGGCAGGAGCAAGCTCCACCTTGCATCAAGGATGGGCAAGACATCCCACCATAAGGTATAGGTTCCAAAGAGCCAGTTCATACATCAGGGATAAGACCTGGTCCCACTTCTAGGGGTCCCACAAAAGAACAAGCTACACAATGTCACCCAGATGAAGAGGACCTAAGTCACCTGGATCCCTAACTGTTCGTTCAGAGGCATTGAGTTCCCACAAGTTCAAGCCAGCTGTCTTTTGTGGATTTCCCCATCATGATCTTGACACATCCTTGCTTGTATAATCCATCCTCCCTCTCTTCAACTAGACTCCTGGAGCTTGACCAAGTGCTTGGCTGTGGATCTCTGTATCTCTTTCCATCAGTTACTGGATGAAGGCTCTATGATGCTTAGGATTGTCACCAATCTGATTACAGGGAAAGGCCAGTTCAGGCACCATTTCATTATTGCTAGGAGTCTTAGCTGGTGTCATCCTTGTGGGTTCCTGGGAGTTTTACTGGCATCAGGTTTCTCCCTAACCCCATAATGGCCACCTCTATCAAGAGATCTCTTTCATTACTTCCCCCTCTATCCAGACCCTTACATGACCATCATGATCCCTCAAGTTCCCATCTCCCAACCCCTCTATTCTACCCTATGACCCCAGTTTACCCAGGACATCTCATCTACTTCCTCTTCCCTGGGAGATAATGCATCCCCCTTAGGGTCCACCTTGTTACCTAGCTTCTCTGAGGCTGTGGACTGAAGCCTGGTTATTCTTTGCTTTACATCTAATATCCAATTATGAGTGAGTACACACCTTGTCTTTCTGGGTCTGGGTTACCTCACTCAGGATGATTTTTTTTTTAGTTCCATCTGTTTGCCTGCAAATTTCATGATGTCATTATTTTTTTCCAGTGAGTAATACTCCATTGTGTAGATGTACCAATTTCATTTACCCATTCTTATGCTGAGGGGTACCCAGGTTTTGGCTATTATGAATAATGCTGCTATGAATATAGTTGAGCAGTATCCTTGTGCTATAATTGAGCATCATTTGAGTACATGCCCAAGAGTAGTATCACTGGGCCTTGAAGTAGATTGATTTTCAGTTTTCTGAGAAACCACCATACTGATTTCCAAAGTGGCTGTACCAGTTAGTACTCCCACCAGCAGTGGAAGAGTGGTTCCCTTACTCCACATCCTCTCCAACATAGGCTGTCATTAGCGTTTTTGATCTTAGTCATTCTGACAGGTGTAAGATATTATCTCAGAGTCGTTTTAATTTGCAATAGCATTTCCCTGACTGCTAAGGATAGTGAACATTTTTTAAGTGTATCACAGCCATTTGAGGCTCTTCTGCCGAGAATTTTCTGTTTAAATCTGTACCCCATTTTTAATAGGATTATATAATATTTTGATGTCTAGTTTCTTGAGTTTTTTGGATATCAGTCCTCTGTCTGAGGCAGGGTTGGTGAAGATCTTTTCCCACTCTGTAGGATGCTGTTTTGTCTTATTGACAGTGCCCTTTGCCTTACGGAAGCTTTCAGTTTCAGGTGATCCCATTTGTTAATTGTTGATCTCAGTGTCTGTGCTACTGGTGTTTCCAGAAAGTTGTCTCCTGTGCCAATACATTCAAGGCTACTTCTCACTTTCTCTTTCATCAGCTTCTGTGTAACTGGATTTATTTTAAGGTCTTTGATCCACTTGGGCTTGAGTTTTATGTAGGGCCATAGATGTGGATCTATTTTTATTCTTCTATACGCCACCATCCAACCATGCCAGCACCATTTGTTGAAGATGCTTTCTTTTTTCCCACTGTATATTTTTATCTTCTTTGTCAAAAATCAGGTGTCCATAGATATGTGGATTCATATCAGGGGCTTTGATTCATTTCTATTTTCTGCATGTCTGTTTTTATGCCAATATCAAGCAATTTTAATTACGATATCTCTATATTAAAGCTTGAAGTCAGGGATGGTGATACCTACAGAAGTTCCTTTCCTATACAGGATTGTTTTAGCTATTCTTGTTTTTCTTTAATTATTATTCCATATGAAGTTGAGTAATGTTCTTTTGAGGTTTGTGAAGACTTGTGTTGAGATTTTGGTGGGGATTGCCTTGAATCTGTAGATTGCTTTTGGTAAGATTACCATTTTTACTATGTTAGTCCAACAGATCCATGAGCATTGGAGATCTTTCCATTTTCTCATCTCTTCCCCAATTTCTTTCTTCAAAGACTTAAAATTCTTGCCAAAAAGGACTTTCACTTTTTCATTAGCGCTACCCCAGGGTATTTTATATTACTTGTGGTTATTGTAAAGGGTGCTGTATCTCTGATTTCTTTCTCAACCCACTTAACATTTATATATAGGATTTTTTGAGTTAGTCTTGTATCCAGCCACATTACTGAAGGTGCTTATCAGCTGTAGAAGTTCCCTGATATAATTTTTGGGAACACTCATGTATACTATCATATCATATGTAAATAGCTATGCTCTGACTTCTTCCTTTCCAATTTGTATATCCTTGATGTCCTTTTGTTGTCTTATTTGCTTCAGCAATAAGTTGCCTCAAGTACTACATTGAATAGATATAGAGAGATGGACAGCTCTCTATATGAATTTCTCTCCATTTAATTTTATGTTGGCTGTTAACTTGCTGTATATTGCTTTTATTATGTTTAGATATGTTCCTTGTATCCCTAATTTATCCAAGACCTTTATCATAAAGGGGGTGTTAGATTTTTATCAAAAGCTTTTATTCACCATATAATAAGATGATCATGTGGGTTTTTTCTTTCAGTTCATTTATATGGTGGATTATATTGACAGATTTTCATATGTTGAACCATTCCTGCATTTCTGGGATGAAGTCTACTTGATCTTGGTGGATGATTTTTTGGTGTGTTTTTGGATTCTATTTGCCAGTATTTTGTTGAGCATTTTGCATCAAAGTTTACGAGGGAGATTTGGTTTGTAATTCTCTTTCTTTATTGCATCTTTGTTTGGTTTGGGTATCAGGGTAACTGTGGCCTCATAAAAAGAATTTGGCAATATTTCTGTTTCTATTATGCAGAACAATTTTAGGACTATTGGTATTATGTCTTCTTTGAAAATCTGGTAGAATTCTGTGCTGAAACCATCTGGTCCTGGGTTTTTTTTGTTGGGAGGTTTTTAATGACTTTTCCTATTTCTTTAGGCTTATAAGTCTATTTCTTTTTTTGATTTTTATTGAGCTCTACATTTTTCTCTGCTCCCCTCCCTGCCTCTCCTCTCCCCTTCAGCCCTCCCCTAAGGTCCCCATACTCCCAATTTACTCAGGAGATCTTGTCTTTTTCTACTTCTTACCTGGTCTTGATTTAATTTGGCATGTGATATCTATCAAGAAAGTTGTCCATTTCTTTTAGATTTTTCAATTTTGTGGAATAGAACTGTTTAAAGTGTGCTAATGATTCTCTGTATTTCTTTGGAGTGTGTAGTTTTGTCCCCTTGATTGCTTCTGATTTTGTTAATTTGGATATTCTCTCTCCCTGCCTTTTGATTAGTTTAGATAAGGATTGATCTATCTAGTTGGTTTTCTCGAAGAACCAACTCTGTTTCATTGGTTCTTTGCATTGTTCTTTCTGTTTGAATTTTATTGACTTCTGCCCTAAGTTTATTTCTTTCTGCCTTCTCTTTCTGAGTGAGTTGCTTCTCTTTGTTCTAGAGCCTTCAGGTGTACTATTAAGTCTCTCATGTGGGAGTTCTCCAAATTCTTTATGCAAGCACTTAGTGCTCTGAACTTTCCTTTTGGCACTGCTTTCATTGTGTTCCATAAGTTTGTGTATGTTGTGGATTCATTTTCATTGCATTTTATGAAGTCTTTAATTTTTTTCTTTATTTCTTGACCCAGTGGTAGTTCAGTTCAGAGTTGTTCAGTATCCATGAGTTTGTAGGATTTCTGTAGTCTGTGTTGTTATTGAACTCTAACTTTAAGCCATGGCAATTCGATAAGATACAGAGAGTTATTCCATTTTTTTTTATATCTGTTGAGATTTGCTTTGTGATCGAGTATGAGGTCAGTTTTAGAGAAGGTTCCATGAGGTGATGAGAAGAAGGTATGTGTTTGGATGAAATGTTTTGTTAATTAAGTTATTAAACTTACACAGAGGATCTCCTTCTGATATACAAGGATGCCAGTCACATGTCTGCTTTTTTAACAAGAGACAAACAAGTTGTGTAAGTTGTTGCAGCTTAACACAAATGTTGAGCATTTGATGTATCACATACTTTGGTTCAGAAATAATTTGAGACTTCTCAGCATAATCTTACTAGTTAGAATATCACTCCATTATGTCAAATCATGTCTAGAAAAGTAGATTGAAGTGTTGAAAATTAAGTCCTTATTTTAAAATCAACTACTTTGGCCACTCTGTGAAGTCTGCCTTAATCTAATGAGCAGGAATTGCACTAGCAGAGACTAATTTCCAACCTCCAGGACTGTCTCAGTGTATGTCTCTTCGTTCACCTGCTGCTTTTTAAAGCAATTTAACTCATCTAGACTTGATCTTTGAGAAGATGCAAAATATGATAACTGGATCTAAAGAAACTGAGTCTCAGTCCAAGAAGAATCCTTACCATTTGTTCTCTACCCATTTCATAAAGGTAAAAGTCCATTGCTACCTTTTATCAGAACTCTTGGTACACAGTGGGTACAGAATTGATAATTATCTTCATACCTGAAACATTATCTAAGTCCCTACTATACAACATACAACACCTACTCTTGGTCAAAAAAAATTATTTTGCCATTAATTAGGCATGCTGGTGCATGACTGTGATCTCAAAACTTGGAGGCTGAGGAAGAAGGATTGCAAATTCCAAGCCAGTCTGGGTTACACAGTGAGATAATAACACAGATAACAATTTTAGGTCACTGCTTTCTTTTTTTTTTCTTTTGTTCTTTTTCTTTTTTGCTTTATAAATAATACCGTTCAAAATTTCGACTTCCTCCCCACCTCCCACTTCCCTCCGGCTCCCCCACTTACCCTCCTCCCTCCCCCTCCAGTCCTAAGAGAGGGCAGGGTAACCTGCCCTGTGGGAAGTCCAAGGCCCTCCCCCCTATCCTTGCCTAGGAAGGCTTGCATCCAAACAGACTAGGATCCCAAAAAGCCAGTACATGAAGTAGAAACAAATCCCAGTACCATTATCAATGGCTTCTCAGTCAGCCCCCATTGTCAGACACATTCAGAGAGTCAGGTTTGATCACGTTCTCATTCAGCCCCAGTTCAGTTGGCTTTGGTCAGCTCCCATTAGATTAGGCACACTGTCTCAGTGGGTGGACCAACTTCTCGTGGTCCTGACTTCCTTGCTCAGCTTCTCCCTCCTTCTGTTCTTCAACTGGACCTTGGGAGCTTAGTCCAGTGCTCTTATGTGGGTCTCTCTCTCTACCTCCATCCGTCGCTGGACGAAGGTTCTATGGTGATATGCAAGATATTCATCAGTGTGACTATGGGACAAGGCCAGTTCAGGCACCCTCTCCTCTGCTGCCCAAGGACCTAGCTAGCGACATCCCTGTGGACACCTGGGATCCCCTCTAGAGCAAAGTCTCTTGCCAACCCTAAAATGGCTCCCTTAATTAAGATATCTTCTTCCCTGCTCCTATATCTGCCCATCCTCCATATCAACCATCCCACTCCCCCTAATCCTTCCCTTCTCCCTTCTCTCTCCCCCTTCCCCCTCACCCCCATCCCCACTCCTATGCTCACCTCATGCTCCCAACTTTTGCCTGGCGATCTTGTCTGCTTCCAATTTCCAGGAGGTTCTATATATGTTTTTCTTAGGGTTCACCTTATTATTTGGCATCTCTATGATCGCTAACTCTAGGCTCGATGTCCTTTGTTTATGGCTAGAGTCCACAAAAGAGTGAGTACATACCATATTCATCTTTTAGGGTTTGGGTTATCTCACTCAGGATAATGTTTTCTATTTCCATCCATTTGCATGCAAAATTCAAGATGTCATTGTTTTTTACCGCTGAGTAGTACTCTAATGTATAGATGTGCCACAATTTCTTCATCCATTCTTCCATTGAGGGGCATCTAGGTTGTTTCCAGGTTCTGGCTATTACAAATAATGCTGCTATGAACATAGTTGAACAAATGCTTTTGTAGTATAGTTGGACATCTCTTGGATATATTCCCAAGAGTGGTATTGCTGGATCTTGAGGTAGGTTGACTCCCAATTTCCTGAGAAACCGCCACACTGATTTCCAAAGTGGTTGCACAAGTTTGCATTCCCACCAGCAATGCATGAGTGTTCCCCTTACTCCACATAGTCTCCAGCATAGGCTATCATTGGTGTTTTTGATTTTAGCCATTCTGACAGGTATAAGATGGTATCTCAAAGTTGTTTTGATTTGCATTTCCCTGATCACTGAGGAAGTTGAACATGTCCTCTTAAGTATCTTTTGGCCATTTGAAATTCTTCTGTTGAGAATTCTCTGTTCAGTTCAGTACCCACTTTTTAATTGGGTTATTTAGAATTTTAATGTCTAGTTTCTTGAGTTCTTTATATATTTTGGAGATCAGGCCTTTGTCTGATGTAGGGTTGGTGAAGATCTTCTCCCATTCAGTGGTTTGCCTTTTTGTCTTAATGACAGTGTCCTTTGCTTTACAGAAGCTTCTCAGTTTCAGGAGGTCCCATTCATTCATTGTTGCTCTTATTGTCTGTGCTAATGGGGTTTATGTAGGAAGTGGTCTCCTGTGCCAATGTATTGCAGGCTATTTCCCACTTTCTCTTCTATCAGGTTCAGTGTGGTCGGATTTATATTGAGGTCTTTAATCCATTTGTACTTGAGTTTTGTGCATGGTGATAGATATGGATCTATTTTTATTCTTCTACAGGTTGACATCCAGTTATGCCAGCACCATTTGTTAAAGATGCTTTCTTTCTTCCATTGTATAATTTTAGCCTCTTTGTCAAAAATCAGATGTTCATAGGTTTGTAGATTAATAACCGGGTCTTTGATTTGATTCCATTGGTCAACATCTCTGTTTTTATGCCAATACCAAGCTGTTTTCATTACTGTGGCTCTGTAATACAGTTCGAAGTCAGGCATGGTAATGCTTCCTGAACTTCCTTTATTGTATAGAATTGTTTTGGCTATCCTGGGCTTTTTGTTTTTCCATATAAAGTTGATTATTGTTCTCTCAAGATCTGTGAAGAATTTTGTTGGGATTTTGATGGGGATTGCATTGAATCTATAGATTGCCTTTGGTAGAATTGCCATTTTTACTATATTGATTTCTGATATCCTCTTCAATTTCTGTCTTCAGAGACTTTAAAGTTCTTGCTAGAATTGCCACTTTTACTATATTGATCCTACCAATCCAAGAGCATGGGAGATCCTTCCATTTTCTGGTGTCCTCTTCAGTTTCTTTCTTCAACGCCTTAAAGTTCTTGTCAAATAGATCTTTCACTTCCTTGGTTAGTGTTACCCCAAGATACTTTATGCTATTTGTGGCTATTGTGAAAGGTGAAGTTTCTCTGATTACCCTCTCTTCTTCTTTATTCTTTGTGTATAGGAGGGCTACTGATTTTTTTTTAGTTGCTCTTGTATCCTGCCCCATCACTGAAGGTATTTATCAGCTGTAGGAGTTCTTTGGTAGAGTTTTTGGGGTCACTTATGTACACTATAATATCATCTGCAAATAATGAAAGTTTGACTTCTTCCTTTCCAATTCGAATCCCCTAGATCTCCTTATGTTGCCTTATTGCTATTGCTAAAACTTCAAGCACTATGTTGAAGAGATATGGAGAGAGTGGACAGCCTTGTCTTCTTTCTGATTTTAGTGGAATGGCTTTGAGTTTCTCTCCATTTATTTGGATGTTAGCTGTCGGCTTGCTGTATATTGCTTTTATTATATTTAGGTATGATCCTTGTATCCCTAATCTCTCCAAGACCTTTATCATAAAGGGGTGTTGAATTTTGTCAAATGCTTTTTCAGCATCTAATGAAATGATCATGTGGTTTTTTTCTTTCAGTTTATTTATATGATGGATTACATTGATAGATTTTCATATGTTGAACCAACACTGCATCTCTGGGATGAAGCCTACTTGATCATAATGGATGATTTTTTTTGATGTGTTCTTGGATTCAGTTTGCCAGTATTTTATTGAGAATTTTTGCATCGATGTTCATGAGTGAGATTGGTCTGTAATTCTCATTCATGGTTGCGTCTTTGTGTGGTTTTGGTATCAGGGTAACTGTAGCTTCATAAAAAGAGTTTGGCAATGACTCTTCTGTTTCTATTATGTGAAACACATTAAGGAGTATAGGTATCAGCTATTTTTGAAAGTTCTGGTAGAATTTTGCATTAAAACCATCTGGTTGTGGGCTTTTTTTTGGTTGGGACGTTTTTGATAACAGCTTCTAGTACCTGGCAACTTATAAGTCTGTTTAAATTGTTCACCTGGTCTTGATTTAATTTTGGTATATTGTACTTATCTAAAAAAAATGTCCATTTCTTTTACATTTTCCAATTTTGTGGCATACAGGCTTTTGTAGTAAGACCTAATGATTTTCTTAATTTCCTCAGTGTTTGTTGTTATGTCCCCCTTTTCATTTCTGATCTTGTTAATTTGTGTGTTCTCTCTCTGCCTTTTGATTGGTTTGGATAGGGGTTTGTCAATCTTGTTGATTTTCTCAAAGAACCAGCTCTTTGTTTCATTGATTCTTTGGATTGTTTTCTGTGTTTCTATTTTGTTGATTTCAGCCCTCAGTTTGATTATTTCCAGTCTTCTACTCCTCCTGGGTGAGTCTGCTTCTTTTTTTTTTTCTAGAGCTTTCAGCTGTGCTGTTAAGTCTCTAATGTGAGCTTTCTCTGTTTCTTTTATGTGGGCACTTAGTGCTATGAACTTTCCTCTTAGCACTGCTTTCATAGTGTCCCATAGGTTTGGGTATGTTTTGTCTTTATTTTTGTTGAATTCAAGGAAGTCTTTAATTCCTTTCTTTATTTCTTCCTTGACCCAGGGGTGGTTAAGTAGTTGACTGTTCAGTTTCCATGAGTTTTTAGGGGGTAGAATTGTTAAATTCTAACTTTATTCCATGGTGATCCAATAAGACACAGGTGGTTACTAAAATTTTTTTGTATCAATGGATATTTGCTTTGTTACTGAGTATGTGATCAATTTTCAAGAAGGTTCCATGAGATGCTGAGAAGAAGGTATATTCTTTTCTATTTGGATGGAATGTTCTATAGATGTCTGTTAAGTCCATTTGATTCATTACCTCTGTTAGTTCTATTATTTCTCTGTTTAGTTTCTGTCTGGTTGACCTGTCCATTGGTGAGAGAGGAGTGTTGAAATCTCCTACTATTAGGGTGTGGGTTTTGATGTGTGCTTTGAGTTCTAGTAATGTTTCTTTTACATATGTGTGTGCTTTTATATTAGTGGCATGGATATTCAGAATTGGGACTTCATCTTGATTAATTGTTCCTGTTATAAGTGTCCTTCTCCATCTCTTCTGATTGTTTTTAGTTTGAAGTCCACCATAATGAAGTTGCCTAATGATGAATTTCTAAGCTTATCCTTGTTGTTAAGCAACTTATGTCTTAACATGTTTAGCACATGTGATTGTGTAGTAGGAGACTACTTGTTTGTTCCTGGCCACTCAGACCCAAAACTATCACACAGAAACTATATTAATTAAATCTCTGCTTGGCCTATTAGCTCTGGCTTCTTATGGGCTAGCTTTTATATCGTAACTTAACCCATTTCTATTATTGTATATTTTACCATGAGGCTCACGGTCTATCAGCAAGGTTCCTGCTGGTGGCTTGCATCTTCCTATTCTGACAGCTCCATGTCATCTCCTTGACTTTTAGACGATGAGTATTTTCCTGCAAAGATAAGAACAGAACCCTGCACCAATCCTTATGAGGTTTCCTTACCACCTGTATGATTCTCACCTCTGTGGATAAGCCATCATTTCTCTTTCTCAAAAGGTTTCTCTTTATTAATATTGATGGTATCCATAGCTTTTCTGCTCTTGTGGAAATAAGAGCAAAACCCCCTCCCCAACATAGCACATCTCCTGGTTTCCATTGTGAGGTCAACACATCCTTGATATACACTGGTTGATTTAATTCAGAAGATTTTTCTATTATCCAATGTCTCTCTGCTGCTGTTGTTCCTTTCTCATTAACATTAAGAAAATTCAAGGTTAATAAAGCATTATGCAATCTATTTCTCGGGGTATTTTCCATCCCTTTATGTTTGTTTAAGACATCCTTTATAGTTCAGTTTGATCTTTCTATAATTGCCTGACCTGTAGGATTATTTGGTATACCTGTAATATGCTTTACATTATAATAAGCAAAAAATTGTTTCATTTTCTTAGAGATATATGCTGGACCATTATCTGTCTTTATTCGTGCTGGTATACCTATGATGGCCATAACTTCTAATAAATGTGTGATTACTGAGTCAGCATTTTCTGAACTCAAAGCAGTTGCCCATTGAAAACCTGAATTAGTGCCAATGGTGTGGTATTCATATTTTAATTTTCTAAAGTCTATAAAGTGGAACACATCCATCTGCCAGATTTTATTCCTTTGAGGACCTTTTAGGCTATTCCTTGTAGGTTGCACTGTTTGGTTATAGAAAGACCAAGTGGGACATCTCTTTATAATCTCCTTATCTTGTTGCCATATAATAGAAAGCTCTTTCTTTAAACCTTTGTTATTGACATGATGTCTCCTATGAAATTCTGAGGTCTTCAGCACACTTCCAATCAATAATCAATCAATTTCTGCATTACCTTGTGCTAGAAGACCTGGCAGGCCCATATAAGATCAGATGTGTGTTATATATATGTATATTTAGTATATTCCCCTTTAAATGTAAACAAACATTTATAAACAATATTTTGGAATACGGGCACAGTTTTTTCCAAACTTCTTCCTGCTGTTTATTGGGTGAAGTCATTTTTTGAGGGGTGTTTCCTCTCAGGTTTTACATGGATTTAATTTACCACGTTGGCCCCAATTTGTAACAGCAGGCCATTTGTTTGTCCCGGCTGACCAGAACTGAAATAATCAAACAGAATCTGTATTAATTAAAATACTGCTTGGCCCATCAGCTCTAGCTTCTTATTGGCCAACTCTTACATATTAATTTAACTGATTTCTCTTAATCTGTGTATCTCCATGTAGCTGTTGCTTACCAGCTAAAGTCTGGTGGCAGCTCCATGGTATCCCTCTGACCCTGCATCCTTCCTCCTGGCATTCACTTTAGTTTTCCCCACCTAGCTGTGTTCTTTTGCCCTATCACAGGCCAAGACAGTTTTTTATTCATTAACCAATAAAAGCAACACATAGACAAAAGGAACGCCCACACCAGGAGGGATTAGAGGAAAGAACATGGGAGGGACTTAAGAAGGAAAAGGGAAGGAAGAAAGTGATGTAATTATATAAATACATTTTAACTAAAATGTATTGGAAATTTTTAAAAGAGAAAAAAAGTATAGCTCTCAGAAACATTATTGACATGGGACTCAGTCTGCCAGGCTTGTGCTTGAACCTGAAATATTGTCTGGGTTTTTGAATTTCTTATCAGCAGAGTACTTTGACAATAAAGCAATAATAAGAATCCTTTTTCTTTACTATCCAATATACTCCTCTTAATTCATTTTCTCATTCATTTATTGTTTCATTTTCATCAAATCTCTATAGAGTATTATGATATGTTAGGTGCTTATTAAACAGCACTGTAAATAAAACATCTATTCTATTCTTGTGGTCCTTATTAGTATCTCATTCAATTTTCTGTGCTTATAGACTATTATAGATTGGATAGTTTATAAAGAAATATGATTTTGAATGCTAGCATGTCCAGGAGCATAATAACAGTGTCTCAACCATCTCAGAGAGACTTTTGGTGATGACTTAGAACATGGTAGAAAGTATGATATGGACAGCTGGAAGTGGAGTCCTCACAGAGTCACTCACATTTATAGCCCATTCACTTCCAAGAGGACCAACAAGTCCATGAACCATTTATAGAAAAGAATGAGGTTTTGCCTGCACCATGCAAGCGCCTTCCATCAGGCTCCACTGTCTATCACTGCATTGGGAGCTAGGGTTCCAGCACATGAACATTGGGAAGACACTTTAAAGACACAGCATTATGATAAATAACATCAAGATGTAACAGCAGAGACCTGTGAATGAGATTTTGCAAATCATAATATTGCCTATAGAGGAAGATAAAAGAGCAAGTAGAAAAGATACCCTGGTGTAGGCCTCAGAATGCCTTTGAAGGGGCTCATGTTAACCTTGCAACATGAGGTAGAAGAAGTGAAAAGACAGAAAAGCAAGGGCAGAAGTAACTTCATTGTAAGGACAAAGAAGAGGGTGTCTTGAAGACATGAGCGGAGGAAATCCTTGGCACTCTCAAGCTATAGCAGGGTGGCCAGTGAGGCTGCAACTACAGCTTGGCAAGGAGGAGGCATCATCTTCTCACTCAAAATTCATTTACATTTAATTCAAAATGTTCTCTATTCAACTCAAATAAAAGTAACAGCAGAACTACTGAAATAGTATGAACTCTGGAGAGGCTGCCTATGTTTCCCAGAAAGTATCATAACGAAGCCAAACCATTTCAAGTGGCTTGTCTCCATCAATACTGCAGTGTTCTTGGCTTTCTGACTTGGCAGAAGCTTGAGGCCAGCTTGAGGCAAAGGTTCTGGATCTATTGTTTAATTGTTTCCCTCTTTTTTCCTTCAAAACTATCAGGATGGTTCTTCTTGGTCATCTCCTAAGGAAATCTTGGTTTTCAGCACTGCCCATGGGATCTAGATTCTTTTTTTCTCATATATTTCATCCCAATCAAAGTTTTCCCTTCCTCCTCTTCTCCCAGTCCCTCCCCGCTGTGTCTTCCATTTCCTCTCAGATAAGTCCGGCCTCCAGGGGTTATCAACCAAACATGGTATAACAAGTTACAATAAGACTAGCCCATACCCTCATATCAAGTCTAAATGAGATAAACCAGTAGGAGGAAAGGAGTCCCAAAAGCAGGCCAAAGAGACAGAGACAGCTTCAGCTTTCACTATTAGGCGTTCCAGAAGCACACCAAGCTATATAACCATAACATATATGTAGAGGACCTGTACAGACCCATACAGGCTCCCACATTTTAGCTTTAGTCTCTGTAAGCCCCTATGCATCCTCATTACTTGGTTGTATGGGTTGTGCTTTTGTGGTGTTCTTGACCCCACCTGGCTTCTACAATCCACCCTCTCTATCTTCCACTGGATTCCCAGAGCTCAGAATAATGTTTGGCTGTGGGTCTCTGCATCTGCCTCCCATAAATTGCTGTATGAAGCCTCTCTGATGACGATTATGCTAGACTTCAGTCTATGCGTATTATAGAATATCATTAGGAATAATTTTATTGACATTTTTGCCAGTAGTGTTTAGTTCAATCCTAAATCTCTGAGCTATTCAACCTCTAGTTCCAGCCAGTCCAAGCAGTGTTAGGCATAAGCTCCCTTTTATAGGGTGGGTCTCAAGTTGGACCAATCATTTGTTGGCAACTCTCACAAGTTCTGCACCACTTTTACCAGCACTTTTTTCAGGCAGGACAAATAGTAGATGGAGGGTTCTATGGTTGGGCTGGTGTTTTAGTCCCTCCCTTGGAGGCTTTGTGTGGTTATAGAAGATGGCCAGTTCAGGCTCTGTAATTCCAATTTACTAGGAATATATCCTAGGATCACAATACATATATTAATAGAAATGGGTTAATTTAAGCTGTAAGAATTAGTTAATAAGAAACACAAGCTAATTGGCCAAGCAGTGTTTTAATTAATATAGTTTCTGTGTGATTATCTCAGGGTCTGGGCAGTGGGGAATGAACATGCAGTCTCTGTCTACAAAATGGCATACCAACTTGGACCAACTATAGCCACATAAAACATGAGAGAGCTTGAAAAGGAATTTGAGACAAAAGAGAACAGAGTTAAGCATGACTTCTTGGTAGCTGTACTTTTTTCAGATTTGTTCTGTTTGCTAGAAGAAAGTAGATGCACAATTCCTTTAAGAGAAGGCTTCCTCATTCAGCAGTAGCAGCAAAAACTATATGGCTCCTTTAAAAAGCACAAACAGTTTCTTTCAAGAGACCAAGCATTTGTGAGCACTGTTACAACTTTCTTAATGGCAGTATAGAACTGCTGTGTGTCTGGAAATGGGGCTGTGAGCATGGCACCGAATAAACCTCTACCATGTTGGACTGAGTGAAGCCAAAAGGCAAAACAGCCTTAGTCCTAACCACACCACTTAGCATTTTAAGAAGCACTCTTGGACCAGAAAAAGATTACAGATATGCAATAGGACAGATTCAAAAGTAAAAGACCCATAAACAAGACAGTGTGTTCAAAAATGTATGTAGGCGAGAGAGAGAGAGAGAGAGAGAGAGAAAGGAAAAAGAGTATAGACGGTTATAATATAAAAGAGTAAGACAGTCATAGATTAAAGAAGTAAAGATAACAAAACAAATATTAAACTTGTAGAAAAAGTAATAGAATAAGAACAATAAGCCACGTAAAGATGGAAAATACACAGAGAGTCTGGATTATTACTATTGTATTTTCTTTGAACTTTTTGATTGTGAATGAGCTAAGTAAAGAGGGACATTTCATTGTATGGGCTGCTAAATTAAATCAACATATATACTTTAAAGCTAACTTTACTTCAAAATTTAGACTTAAGTATTTGTTGCTTTGGAAAAGAGGTTCTGCTTTTGTTTCTACAGAGGATGAGAACCTGTGGATTCCTTCCAGACTAATGTGGTTTGATGAACCAAGAACCCTGAAAGGTTTATGCAAACCCCAAAATTACTTTGCCCAACAAAAAACAAAAAGCAATTTGGAGAAAACTATCCCCAAATTCCCAAATACTGTGTATAAATGTTTGTTTTTGTTTAAAGGGGGACATGACATAAAGATGAATTGGATTGGTATGAGTCTTAGTCTATTGATACAAATTTAAGGTCAATTTTGTTATACGTATATTTTTACTATTGATTAAGGTATTGTGTTTGTGCAGCTCATTTGAAAATGTATAATGTATATGTATAATTAAGAAATATAAGTAACTAGATAGTCATCTATAATAATCAAGCTTGTAATCATGTTAGGTTTTCTAGATGTACAGAGATATATTTCAGATGGATAGTTATTCTTCAAACTTTACAAAGACTAACAGAATATGGCATTTAAATTGTTTAAGAACTTAGGAATTTTCATGACAATGAGACACATCTGCTCTTGGCAGCACCAGTCTACTACAAGATGATGATGGGCATTGAAGAGGCTCCTTATGGAGTTTGTTAGCCATCTGAGCAAGAAACTGCTCTTGCCTGGACTGCTTGATGGTATACTGTATAAACTGGACTTGCAGGACTCACAGAAAAATGACTGCTGAACTTGCCTAAAGATGATACAGTCCTTCAGGGTTCTGGCTCCAGAAAAGTGTCTGCCAGACATTTTACAGGACACAAAAGAAAGCAACTGACAAACTTTGCCCTTAAAAGGCAAAACATATCTTCAAATTCCCTTCCTCATGAAAAGTCTTCTGGATACTTTGGGTCTGTATCCTGAAGATAGATGCTGCAATAATACAGAAGAAATTTGGGTGGCTTTCCTGACAATGAGATGTCTCTGTCAAATCTTGAGTTTTGGAAGTTGCTTACAATGTACTTCCTGTTAACTTAGGTAATACTACATCCTTTGTAGTCTCTGATAGAGTTGAAGAAAGATAGTTATAATTATTAAAGATAGATTAGATATAAAACTTTACACTCACAAAGATAGGATATGATAGAGTATTTTCATTTATTTAGCAAATGTAAAAGGGCTAAATATTACAACTATAATTCTTCTTTGAAAACTGTTTTGTTGTATGTAATCTTGCTATGTTAAAGTTAAAACCTTCCTTTTTATTTAGATAGAAAAGGGGAGGTGATGTGAGATTTCCCTCTGAATGCTGTGAATATGTTTTATTGCTATTGGTTAGTAAAGAAGCTGCTTTTGGCCAATGGTTTAACGGAGTAAAGCCAGACAGAAAATCCAAACAGAGATGTAGAGAGAAAGAAGACAGAGTCAAGGAGCTGCCATGTAGCTGCCAAAGGACACACACGCACCAGGACCTTACTGGTAGGCCATGAGATTCATGGTAAAATACAAAAATAATAGAAATGGGTTAATTTAAGATGTAAGAGTTAGTTAATAATAAGCCTGAGATAATTGGCAAAGCAGTGTTTTAATTAATATAGTTTCTGTGTGATTATTTTGGGTCTGAGAAGCCAGAAACGAGCAAGTAGTTTCTGTCTACTGATAACCCTAATAGAAACTAGTGATTTTCCACTGTACTAGGTTTCTTCCACACTCCTGAAATATACCCCCAATTCCATTACTCTATCCCTCCTTCCTCTCCACCTAATCCCTCTTTTCCTATCCCTACCTGTCCCCAGTCCACTCACAAAATCTATTCTATTTTCCCTTCCCAGAGAAATCCAAGTGACCCCACCTTTGATGCTTCTTTGTTACTTAGCCTCTCTGGGTCTGTGGATTGTAGCATGGATATCCTTACATTAGAGTTAATATCCACTTATAAGGGATTATGTAGCATGTTTGTCTTTCTAGGTTTGTGTTACCACACTCAGGATAATTTTATCTAATTCCATCCATTTGCCTGTAATTTCATGATGTCATTTTTAATAGCTGAGTAATACTTCATTGTATAAATGTAATACATTTTCTTTATCTGTTCTTCTGTTGAGGGACATCCAGATTGTTTCCAGATTCTGGCTAATATGAACAAAGCTGATATGAACATAGTTGAGCAATTATCCTTGTGAAAGGATGGGACATCCTCTTGGTATATGCCCAGGAATGGGAAAGCTGGGTGTTAAGGATGGTTGATTCCCAATTTTCTGAGAAGCTGCTTTATTGATTTACAAAGTGGCTGTACAAGTTTTCACTCCTACAACCAATGGAAGAGGGTTCCCCTTGTTCAGAATGAGTTGTCACTTGTGCTTTTGATCTTAGCCATTCTGACATGTGTAAGATGGAATGTTGTGAGACAATGGTCTTTTATCCTGTCACTTGTATTTTAATAAAATGCTGATTGGCCAGTAGCCAGACAGGAAGTATAGGTGAGGTGACCAGGCATGAAGTAAAGGCAGAGAGATGAAAACAGAAGAACTCTAGAAATAGTTGGTCTGCAGTCGTGACCCAGATGCAGAAGAAGCAAGATGAGAATGCTAACACAGACAAGAATTATGGGCTAATATAATTATAAGAGTTAATAAGAAGCCTGAGCTAATAGGCCAACCAGTTTATGATTAATGTAGACCTTTGTGTGTTTCTTTGGGACTGAATGGCTACAGGACCAGGTGGGACATAAAACTCCACCAACAATGGAATCTCAATGTAGGTTTGATTTGCATTTTCCTGATGGTTAAGGATGTTGAATATTTCTTTAGGTCTTTCTTAGCCATTTGAGTTTCCTTCTTTGTTATATTTGTATCCCATTTTTCAACTGGATTATTTGGTTTGTTAATGTCTAGTTTTTGAGTTCTTTATATATTTTGGATATTAGCCCAATATGTCAGATATGGAGTTGGTGAAAATCTTTTCCCATTCTGTAGGATGCCATTTTGTCCAAATGACGGTGTCTTTTGCCTTACAGAAATTTTTCAGCTTCATGAGGCCCCATTTATTAATTATTGATCTTAGTGTCTGTTCAAGAAGTTGCCTCCTATGCTAATACATTCAAAGCTATTCCCCCACTTTCTCTTCTATCAGGTTCATTATAACTGGATTTATGTTGAGGTCTCTGATTCACTTGGACTTGAGTTTTGTGCATGATGATAAATATGGATCTTTTTGCATTTTTCTATATGCCTACATTCAGCTAGACCAGGACCATTTGTTGAATATGCTTTCTTTTTCCATTGTGTATTTCTGGATTCTTTATCAAAAATCAGGATTCCATAGATATGTGGATTTATGTCTGGGCCTTTGATTCTATTCCATTGTCAATCTGTCAGTTTTATGTCAATATCATGCTGTTTTATTACTATAGCTTTATAGTACACCTTGAAATCAGGGATGGTGATAGCTCTGGAAGTTCTTTAATTGTACAGAATTTTTTAGCTATCTTGGCATTTTTTATTTTGTTTTGTTTTGCATATGAAGGTGAGTATTGTCCTTTCAAGGTTTATAAAAGAATTGTATTGGAATCATGAGGAGATTATGTTGAATCTGCTTATTGCTTTTGGTAAGATAGCCATATTTACTATGTTAACCCTATTGATCCTTGTGCATGGGAGATATTTCCATGTTCTGATAGCTTATTCAGTTTCTTTCTTCAGACATTTGAAGTTGTTATACAGATCTTTCACTTGCTTGGCTAGTGTTACCCCAACATGTTTTATATTATTTGTGGCTATTGTGGAGGGTGTTGCTTCCCCGATTTCTTTCTCAACCTGTTTGTCGTTTGCTCTATGATAGACTCATAAGTTTGAGCCATAAGGTTGTTCTCTGAGTTCTCTGAATACTTTCTACTTTCAATCAAATTCTGGTGTGATTATGATGACTTTCAGGACACTGGTGCCCTGCTCCCCTCTCTCATCTCTGACTGCTCTGTCTTACTATTTTAACCATTCTTACTCTGTTATACCTGTGTTAGTTTCTCATTGCTGTGAAATACTAGAGAGAAACATGGTTTCAGCCCATGGTCAGTAGCAATGTTGGTTCTGGGCTATGATAAAGGAGAACATCAAGACAGAAGGGTGTAGAGGAGAGTAAAGTAGCCCACCTCATGAGAGATAGGAAGTAAGAAGAAAATAAGGGGAAAGGAGACTAGGAAACTCTTCCTTTCATGCCCACAGTAACCTGCTTCTGCCCAATAGATCCCAATTTCTACTTCTGAGTCTTCCTGATCCAGTGGAGGATTATTTCATTAATTAAATCAGAGCCCCTGGGATCAAAAAATTTTCTCAAAGTCTATCAGCTGGTATTCAGATGTCAAACCCCTATCATGTGAGACTTTGGGGTATATTTAAGTTTCAAACAAAAATAGTGTCCTAGACGCACCATTAAGTGCTGCCTCTAAGCCAGTGAATCTGACACGAGTTAGTTCAAATTGCTTTTTGTCTCAATGCTCTTCTCTTTCTCAAATCCTTTAACTCACTGTGAGGCCAGCCCTACACATTTTACTTTTAGCTACACCTGATCCAGCCCTGCCATTACCTGTCTTATTTTTCTCATGATATGCCATAGTAGGCACTCAAAGATATTTGTTGAAACACTCATTTAAACCCCACAGAGAACCATGTAATGACAAGCTAAAAGTAATGAGAATTTAGCTTTCATGAAGTTGTGAGAAATACTTCCTTGACAAATGAAAATCTTATGTTGATGAATACAGTAAATGCCCACAAAATAAGATCAAATGTTGCAGTAATAAATTTTGACAGTTTTTCATTTCATGAAGCAAAAATCAATTACACAATTTGTGAAAGCTAGCTATTTTCCTGGCTATTAATCACTAATGTTTGCATTGTGACAATTTGGTGTTCATTTTATATCACATTTTAATTTCAAATTCGAAATTGAAGTTTTAAAATAAAAGGTCCCCTAAAAGATTCAATTTTCTTTTTAAGATTGATTCACTTGCTTTCTGGAGTTATTTAAACTGAAGATTTTTTTTTAAGAATTATGCATTCACAGCATAATGAAAAATCACCATCAAATATATAACTCATTCTGCTGCCATTTTTAAATTTAAAATGCAAATTTAGATTACAAACAAAGAGAATTTTTTCATTTGCTGTAAGAAGTAAATGAAAAAAACAAGAGGACCAAAAATGAAAAAAAATTGCCTCATTTACCTCGGGGTGTTTGCATTCCCCACCCACATTTATGTTTATTTGCACTTGACAGCTTCATCCAAAAGTCTCATAGGCCATTGGACAGCTGAGGACATGCTCCATTACAATATCACTTCATGTAATTGTTATTTCCTCAGTGTCTTTGATATGATAATGTGTCAATTTATTCTTTCCCATTTCTAGGAGAATGCCTTGTCTTAGAGAAATAAACATTTCCTGTCTTCAATTCTATCTAATTAGATCCAGTACATAACTGGGGGATTAATGATGTCAATTAGACAAACTGGTTAAGGCAGGGAGGGTGACTAGATAGAATCTTCAGCCCATGGAACACAAGACTGGGAGCAGTGGGAGATGGACAGAGATCAAGTGAGTTTGTCCTTGGTGCCTTCCTCAGGCGTTCTGATACAGAGGATCAAGCAAGTACAGGTTTTCTGGAACAAGCCTTAGGAGCTGACATTTTCTGGTTTATAGAAGTATTCTGGGGGAATATAAGATAGGTCTAGTTTAAAGGGATGAGGATCGGTGATCAGACAGGGCACAGTGCTTCAGTTGGTCTCTTCAGAAAAGTAATAAGCAATATAAAAATGACAAATTTTAATTTGTAAAATTCTAATACTAGCATTGCTTTGCCACATGGTTAAAGCCTTAACAATATGATGATTTTATCTGTGTGCCAAATTATTTACATATGTTAGTTCCTATATACATCTGAGAACAGCCTGGTCTCTCCTGTTCCCTCTGTTTTTCCCCTTCTATGTGAGGGGAAAACACTATTTCATGCTGTGGGAGCTCCTTCCGCTCCTTCAGCCAATAGCCTTTGAGATACCAGCCCACTGGGGTGTGGTCTCTTTCTCTTTAAAAAGCAGCGGCAGCCCTTCTCTCATTCTCTCTTGCTTCGGACTCCTTTCCTGGTAGAGGGCTGTTGTCTAGGACGGTGTTCTGTAAGTTTTTCCCCTCAAATAAATAACCCTTTTAATAATAATTCCAAACTGGTGTGAGATTGATTTGTGCTTTAATTTCAGAGTAAATGTTATCAGAGAGAGCTATTTGTTGGTCTTTGGATAAGTCTCTTGATCTCTCAAGGAGATTTTTTTTTCAAGACCATCCACCCCTACTCTACTCTTAAATTTCACCTTCATGCCTGCAACAAACCAGCAGTGTTATCATGAGTAATCCACTTGACCTTTTGGCTACCACTTCATTTATAAAATAGGAATATCAGCTCACAAGATGGTTGTATAGAATGAAATAGAACATTTAATATCAATGATAATTGCCAATATCACTTTTATTATTATTATCAAGAGTAATTATGTGTATGCACCCTCTAAGCCAAGAACACTAACAAACCAGTGTTATCCAAACAGTGTTTCTAGCATCCTCATATGATGTCAAATGCTACCTTCCTTGGGAAAACATTCTGAACCCTAGTATTATTACGTGCAGAAGGCACCTTTTACATCAAAGGGTTTTGCTTCATCTCCTGAAAAAGCACCTGACATATTAGTCTCTCACACTGACATTCAGTCCTTATGTAAGTAAGTCCTCTTGGTAAGTAGTATGTGCTTGATATGTTATATTACTTCATGGACTGTTGACTGTTATACTGTGGTCTGCAGGTGAGAGATTGCTGGACTTGGAGATGTTCTGTGGCTCTTGTGCCAGAATCCTTGGAAGGGCTGACATAAGTTAATAACTCTGGGATTCCCTGCTCAGTGTGTCAGGGTGGGGTTCAGGGCATTCTAGCAATCATCCCCATCTCCATATGTCAATTAGTAAGTGACCTCTATAGATTCCTCCAAGCTCTGGGATTCTAGGAGTCAGACAACTTCCTTCTGGATGTGCCACACGTTAGTTCCCTCCTCAGCTCTAAAAGCTGCCTTTGGTTGTGGCAGAAAGAAGAAGCTTGCTTTGCTCTGTTTTTTACAGTGTTGCAACTAATGTTTACTGAGAATCAATTATCCACTGGAGCACAGGAACATTTTCGCATTCAAATTAGTATAGTGCAGATGAAGCACTCCATGAAATTGTTTCAGAGTCTACAAACCAGGTCATTTTCATGTATATTTCTTAAAATGGCTAATCAAGAATGACCTAGAGGAACTAAGTTCAGTACAGTAAGTTGTTCTAAGTAGTTCAGAAAGTTTGAGGATTTCTTCTATAGCTTCATTAGTCCATGGTTAAACTCTGTGAAAACTTAGTAGCAAATCTGAGACCAAAAAATTTCGCTCATATTTAGAAATAAATTCTCATTATCTCAACCCCAAAATTAATATTTAAAGATTAACATTATAAGTATGTGAAAATTGGTACTTTGAAGTATCACTGTTAGCTGTAAAGGACATGTATCAGAATAATTTAGTTTTGATGGGATTCCTGAGTGTGTGAATGAATGGGTCTCTGATTCTTACACCTTCTCTTCCTTCTGTTGGTTTGCTCTGTCCAACTTTGATGTGATAATTTTTATTTACCTTTCTATATTTCATTTTGTTGTATTTTAGTATTATCTCTTAGAAGCCTGTTATTTTCTAATTAGAGACAGAAAGGTCTGGATGGACAGAAAGAACTGGATGGGAATGGAGGTGGGAAGAAACTGGAAGGAAAAGAAGGAGAAGAAACTGTAATCAGGATATACTATGTGAGAAAAGAATCCACTTTTAATGAAAGGGAAAATAGTAAAGACATAGTATACTGATATCTGAGAAAACAGGGATTAGATGGCTCTTCAGCATTCCTACCTGTCCCCCTCTGTAGTTGGAGAATAAGCACAGAATATTATCAACTGAGAGATGAACCTTCCTTGGGAAGATGAGGAAGAAGCAAGAGTCTGGTGTCTGGGAAGTTCTGTTTTGTCCTTGGCCCCATCCAACAACCACTGAGGATTTCTCTTACTTATCTACCATGCAGAAAATGTAGGATAGAATTAAATCAGGCATTCTGCCAATACTTGGTTACGTTGCTGGCAAGCTCTGATTAATTATTCTGGGGAATCCTGGTCTCACATAAACATGTTTTTTCAGCAAGCATAATTGGAAAAATAATCAATTTAATAAATCTAAAACACTATTCATTAAGAATGCCCCTGTTGCTATATACACTAAATATACTCTTTGCCTCAAACATTTAAATGTATTTTTCATAAATATTATTTTCTTCTGGCCTAGGAGTCAATGTTACCTGACACCAAGCCTGGCTGTCCTTGTAATGTGGATTCTTTGAGAGTGGTGTAGCCAAGAAGAATAAGAAAATGCAGATAGTGAGTAAGTAGAGTGAATGAAAATTTATTCAGAAAAGGAGAGAACAAACTTTTGAAAGTGGTCTCCCACTTGGTGGCTTCTTTTGTGTGTATTGGGGGGGTGTAGGGTGTTATGACAGAAAATAGATGGAGACAGATAGATTCTTTATCGTCTTCATTAGTTTTTGAAAGCATCGTGGACCAAAACATGTAGAAGTTCACACACTCTATGAATGCTCCCTCAGTCCAATCAAAGGTGTGGTCAGTCATGTGGTACTCATCCAGACCAATCAAGGGAGTGGTCACGTGTGCCTCAAGATCCACTAAGATCCCTGCCCTGACTTATTACAAGAAACTCACTCCTGATTCACTAAGAGATCATAAAGTAACTTCAAGTACTAAACATTTTAAAAAATGTGTTCTCTGAAAACATACACACAATAACGTTATACAGACTAAGCAGGTTGTATTTATGCATTAGGAATATGTATGTATAATTATATGTATATAACAATAATTCATGAAAAAGAGACCTTGAATTTGAAGGAGAGCAGGGAGGGGTCTCTGGGGAGGAAAGAGAAGACAGTAATGATGTAATTATAATCTCAAAAATAAAAAGGAATAATTAAAAAAATACATTCTCTGAATTTTTGCCTCTTTCATGCCCTCTAAAGCAGAAAGTCCCACTCTGAAGAGTGGCCTCATAATCCTTCTTTTCCCACAAAGTGCCAAAGGCAGACTTCATTGCATTTTCCTTTGCTAAATTTTTAAAATACATCACATATAGGAAATAGTATATGCTACCTACATGTGTCGTCTACAAAGTAATAAATATAATCACCAGTTCATTGCTACTCGGGGAAAATGGAACTCTCAGTGGTCACTTGGGCAGGCTCCCTGAGGAGGGACTGCATTTCACTGCACTCAGAGCTCATCTACACTGACCCCTTTAGGAATCCTTTGGCTCTTGTCTTCGTGGCTTTTCCATCTACAGGTATACCCCTGCTGTGGTTTAAATGTGGCTCTCCTCCCAGAGATGGAGATAATTTGGTGCCTGGCTCTGGTCTTAGGTGAGCTGCAGAAAGAGATGAACTCACACATTATCATTCCAGCAGTCTTCGGTGTCCTCTCCTCATATAGGAAAAAGAGATAGAATCTGTGACACACAAGGAAAATGTCTAAAGCTGCCAAGAAGTTTGGTTGTGATTAATTTGTTCATCATTTTACAACCATGTTGTATAAGATAATTTGAATATCACACATACAAAAGTCCTTTGGTTTATGATAAAGGATTGCTTTGGGTTTGAAAAGCAGTTTCTGAAGTAGTTTTAGATAGTTCTACTTCACATCACCATCTTATTCTGCTTTTTCTCCTGGACCACCGCAGGTTGCCAAGATGGCTGAGCAATTTCATATAATGAAATGTGAATAGAAAAGATTCAGAACTGCTGGAATTTTAGAAATGAACAACTCTGTTAAGTTTCTTCTACTCTTTGTCTTTCCAAATGGTTCTGTTTATTAAATAATTTTGTGTGTAATTTATTCAAATATTAGAAAGTTAGGATAAATTAAATCAGGCTTTTCGTTCAAGATGTGTCGCATCTGTACACGATGACACATACTATCATCTACATTACCTGAAGACCCTGACGTATGCCAAGGATGTGTCGCATCTGTACACGATGACACATACTATCACCTACATTACCTGAAGACCCTGACATATGCCAAGGATGTGTCGCATCTGTACATGATGACACATACTATCACCTACATTACCTGAAGACCCTGACGTATGCCAAGGATGTGTCGCATCTGTACATGATGACACATACTATCATCTACATTACCTGAAGACCCTGACGTATGCCAAGGATGCAGTTGGGGATTGCACTTTAAGGTTTCTTTTTAACAAAGTGATCAAATGTGTTCTTCACATATATAGTATTAGTAATTAGTTGATGGTCAAAATGGCAGTCATAATATAGCATTCGTGTTCCATTCTATCCTTTTTCTCCTTTCCTTCACAGGTGGATTAAAATACCTAGTCAACTGAAGTTAAGCATAGGATCCTAGAAAAGTCGTAGCAAATCAAATAAAAGGGGACACGATCTGAGTTATCTTCAGGGCTGAGTCTTTTAAAACCAGTGTACCACCATTATGCTATGATAGTAGCCTGCAAAATGGAGTATACCCTCTAAATCATTCATTCTCTATGTTTCTAGTGCTTTGACCCTTTCATACAGTTCCTCATGTTGTAGTGACCCCAATCATAAAATAATTTTCATTGCTACTTCTTTAATGTAATTTTGCTAGTGCTTTAATCATAATGTAAATATCAAATATGCAAGATATCTGATAATGACCCCTGTAAAAAGTCATTCAACACCCAAAGGAGTTGCGATCCACAGGTTGAGAACCACTGCTCTAGATAGATGGAGGAAGGTACTCTAGCCTTCTATAGACTTCCTATAAGTATTTTTCCTAAACTACTGAGCCTTTGGGGTTTGTTATTGAAGTAGATCCTATCATACTGGAAAATGGAATAAAGTGGCTTTCAGTACTTAGAGCTGCCATGCCTCACTTTGAGTCAATGTTTCTCTTCAGTGCCCATAGACAAACCCTGTTCATTCCCAGGGTACCTTTCCCGGGAAAATCTGAACTTACCCCAAATCAATTTCCTTCTCTAAGGCCATCAACACTTCTTCCTCTTACTCATAGTAGTGTTATGACTCTATAACATATATGCTGCACAATTCATGTTTAATAATTGTCATTAAAATCACAATGACAGTCAGTATCTTTTAATATGGGAAGTTGTAAGTGGAGTTTCTCTCCAGCACTCCAGTGTTGTAAGAGGCTGCTTGTTTGTTCCTAGATGCTCAACCCCAAAATAACCACACAGAAACTATATTATTTGCAATACTGTTTGGCTAATAGCTTAAGCTTATTTCTGGCTAACTCTTATATTTCAAATTAACCAATCTCCATTAATCTGTGTATTGCACATGGCTGTGGCTTACCTGCAAGGTTCCATCTGGCAGTGTCCATCTCTGATGGGGCTACATGGCTTCTCCTGACTCCGCCTTCTTTCTCCTAGCATTCAGTTTAGTTTTCCCCGCCTAGCTCTTCTCTGTCCTATATTGGATTGTTTCTTTATTCATTAACCAATAAAAGCAACACATATACAGAAGGACTTCTCACACCACACCAGTTCCTGAATAACCACTCTGAGGCTTAATATTAATTACAAATTATATGTTTGGCCGATGGTTCAGGTTTCTTAATGGCTAGCTCTACATACTTAAATTAATTTCTATTAATCTATGTGTCACTACATGGCCCATAGCTTACTGGTAATGCTCGGGCATCTTGCTTCTCCAGAGGCTGCTGGTGTCTCTCTCAACCCTGCCTTCTTTCTCCCTGTATTCAGTTTGACTTTCCCACCAGCTATATTATGCCCTTTCATAGGTCAAAGCTGCTTTGTTCATCAGTCAATAAAAACAACACATATTTGCAACGTACAGAAGGACATCCCACATTAGGAAGTACTTTTAGAATTTTACTTATTTAAACCTCTTGTTTGAATGTTGACAAATGGAAGTGAAGGCTTCAGAAATGCTCTGACTTCTTTAAATACTTTGGGATGTTTCAAATTTAAAAACAAGGTTCAAAGAAAATGACTGACTCAAACTCTATAATGAAGCTCATTAGACACTAAAAGTCATGTGTCTCTGTGAAACTGTGAAGAATCTGTATCTATCTCTAGTATACCTCTACCTTTTATCTCTAAACAATCAATATTCACCTTGAATCAGATTTAATCAAATACTGTAGACTCTTTGGTATTTATTTTACTCTGCCCATGGGTCACTACAATCCTTTCTCCTAGTCTTCCTATCCTGCTTCAAATTCCCTGTTATTTTACACATAGGTGGGTGTTCACATTATTTTCTTTATGTGTTCACATAAAAAATTTCATTTCAAGTTCTCCTGAAAATTAAAGACATTGGTTTTCTCAGGAATGTTTTGATTGAATGCAGTCATCAAGATTGTAGGTCCTCTTTTTTTCTCTACTCCACCACTTCATACCATGGCTTATGCTTTTCATGGTCATCAGATCCCTCTAGCATCCTCAGGAATCATGCCACACATGGCAAAGCCTAGACCAAACAAAAAGAAACTACTGAATATCCTGCTCCCTCAGAAATGCTAGGATTTTCTTACATCCCAGTCTCACTTCCTAGAATTGTATCACACATCCATCCCCAAAACAAACTACCAATGAGAATAAGACCTTAGTAAAGAAGTTCTCTATACATGTTAAATGTTTTTTCTTTATACACTTTGAGTGGATTCGTGTGGTCAAAACAATTTTGACAGTAAAGTTTAAATGTTATTTTCCCTTTTTGCTGTGACATTATTCACAGGAATAATGTGAAATGAGTGGAGAAAAAGAACTGATATGTCTATCACCAGTTACTATCACGCTATGTTAACAGGGGCGGCCATCTTCATTTCTATTTCAATATATAAAGATACCATTTCACTCAAGAACATCTTAAACAAAGCAACGAAAATTAATGCTGGTGATTATTAGTGAATATGATGTTGCTGTATTTTATAACAACATCTGAGTAAGAGTCATACAAGTGTGTGAACTTTTATTATTCTAATGACCAGTGCATTATATTACAAGTTAGACATGACTAAATAACACATTTACTGTTTAAGATAGGTCACTGGATTTTAACGTAACAGACTAACTAAGCATTTCAAAGGTTAGTTTCTCTAACCTTTGAAAAACAGCATTTATTAAATTTTAGTGCTTTATCAAAGAAATCTCTACATTATCTAAAAATGTTTTTTTAAGTATTCACTATTTTCATCTATATGTCTGTGCACCTATTTTTCTTCATATACTTTAATGAAAACAGATTAAAACTGGATTTATCACTATTACATATTAGAAGATTGAATGCAGAAGTTGGTGTTGGAATAACATTATCTTTTACAAAATATTAAAGATATTTACACAACTTTAAAAGTATGTCATTGTTACTTCTTAATTAGCTTTGAATTTGGTGAATTTGCACTGAAACATAAACGTAATTTTATCATGTAAACATGTTTGGGATTATTTTATTTAAAAAAACAGTTTGCAAAAAATCTTTTTTTACAGTTTTAACTTTTAAACTTATGTGTTGATAGATATAGAGTAAAAGATAGAAATTTCTGGGGGCGCTCAATTTTTTAAAAGTATAGAATCCTGCCTAGGTACATCATCAGATTTCCTAGAAGCGTATTGTTTTCTGATGTACCTGAATACATACCAGCAAAGAAGAAAGGGATATCTCCTATAATAACAATGAAAACTTTTGCCTCTTTGAAATATGCTCTGTGCGTGCTGCCTGCCATCTCGGTATTGATAGGAATAGCTTCTTTTGTTTTTTTATTGTTTTTATTGAGCTATACATTTTTTCTTTGCTCCCCTCCCTTTCTCCCATCTGCCCTTCAATCCTCTCCTGTGACTCCCATGCTCCCAATTTACTCAGAAGACCTTGTCTTTTTCTATTTCCCATGTAGATTAGATCCATGTAGTCTCTTAGGGGCCTCTTTGTTGTCTAGGTTCTCTGGGATTGTGATTTGTAGGCTGTTTTTTTTTCTTTTTTGCTTTATGTCTAAAAGCCACTTATGAGTACACATTATATTTGTTTTTCTGGGTCTGGGTTACCTCACTCAATATGGTTTTTCTAGATCCATCCATTTGCCTGCAAATTTCAAGATGTCATTTTTTTTTTTTACTGCAGTGTAGTACTCCATTGTGCAAATGTACCACATTTTCTTTATCCATTCTTTGGTTGAAGGGCATTTAGGTTCTTTCCAGGTTCTGGCTATTATAAATAATGCTGCTATAAACATAGTTGAGCACATGCCCTTATGTCATGAATGAGCTTCCTTTAGGTATATACCCCAAAGCGATATTGTTGTTTCTTGAGGTAGATTGTTTCCTAATTTTCTGAGAAATCATCACAGTGATTTCCAAAGTGGCTGTACCAGTTTGCACTCCCACCAGCAAAAGCTTCTTAAGATGGCAAAATCCAATCTCTGTGATTTTAATGCTCTTTCCCTCCACCTTATCAGTAAGCTCATGATTTGTCCTTTTATCTTTTGTGACCATTTAGCCTGATTTTGTTGGGGAAATGCAGGAGAAGGTTAAGGAAGGGGTTGGGCTACTTTTAAGAATTAGGAGATGGAATACAGAAAGCCACAAGCGCAGATGATGATTTCTGTTCTCAGTGAAGCCAGAGTGAAGAAGGTTGGGAATGAGGAACTGAGAAATCTCCATGAGTACATCTTCCTTTAGGAAACAGTGTCTTTAAGTGTTCTATGAGGAAAGAACTTATGAGAAGACATTGCGTTGGGATGAGTTCAGGGAGCTGTTTTGAAGCTACATTCGTCGCACAAACATATAGCTGTTTGTGATTCATTCTCAGCACAAGTGAATTAAACTTGAAAAGCCTAGTGAAGGTGCCTTTGCTCATACATTATTTATATTTAGAAAATAACAATTTTCTACCTCAAATAAATGGTTTCCAGCGAACTAACTCTGGGAGAACATGGTTGATGGAGATTTTCAAACAAATAACTTAAAAGGGGACTAATCGTTTTCCTAACAGTACTCTGACATTGCCTTTGCCTTGAAAATGAGGAAAAAAGCAAGTCCATGGAATAAAGTAAAAAAATAACCTTCAAAGCTAGAGACATAAAGTAAATAACAATACTCAAAGTTATATAAAACTGAAAGAACAATTTCAACTCGCTGGTAGATAAAACATGGCAGATTTCAGGGATGAGAGAATTATTGTTTTCTGGAAACTTAGATAAAAGGAAATGTCTAGCTTCCCCTAAGATTCAGTACATATATTAGAACCCAAGCAAACGCTAAGATGTCAAGCAGCCACAAGACTGCAATCTCGCTTGAGAAAAAGACTGAGAAGTAGGGTTTACACTGAGCACAGTAGTGAGAAGTAGGATTTACCTAAGCATGGTAGTATGCTGCCCGACTTTGCTCAGGAGTTAGCAGTATTAGTATAAAAGTCACTCCCACATGCTATCATATGCATTTGTCACACACACACACACAAACACACCTTTAGGGTCTCCATATCATCTTTTCTCTCTGCCCTTTATTTCTTTTCTTACCTCTATCTAGATGTATCCCTCTGTATCTCTTGATGTTTTCCTTTAACTTACTCTATTTTTTCCCTTACAACTTATATATCCCAGCAAAATCTTTCAAGCAGTATGCAAATTATAATGTGGTTACATTCTATTTTTAAGTGAAAGATTACAATGTATACAAGTAAAAAAAAAAACATGTTTTCCATATCTCTTACATGATTAAACATTTTACATACAGGTAAAAGCCGAATTATTCCAAGAACCCAAATATATTCATACCCAAGCAACTTGTTATAGATTAACAAATTGTAAGCAATACAAGGTATTTTTCTTAACCAGTTCTTTTACTGGCAGGCTGCATTTAGCGGTTGCAAAGTATCAATCACTTTATTGCTTATCTCAAAGGGTAATCTTATAAGAAATCTTAAAAGAATCAAAAATCTAAACTTTTATATATGAAGAAGAGTCAGTCATCTCTACTTTAACCCTCAGGGTGCATATTCATTCATCAATAGTTTTTTATATCAGGAAGCTGAGGGCAAAAATGGACACAGGGAACCTTCGTCTTTGATCTCCAACCTATCTTAACAAGAAAAGCATCTCAACTAATAATAACAGACTGTTTTGTTCTTGTTCCTTGACGTTAATGAATCGCTTATTCAACTATGTGCCTTTATAAACTTTAGACAGTTTATTCAGGTTTTACACCTCAAAACTATTAACAAAAACGTCTTAACCTTACCTTAAGTCATTTTTAAAGCTTTGTCTCATGTATAAGGCACACCAAAACCCATGAACACAACTCTAAACATTAACTCTAAAGAACTTGAGCTAGTTGGGCTTCTGGGACTTAATTGCTTTTCTTAATCATTAACCTAAGTCACATCTATATGGCCCCTCAAGAGAAACTAGCTGTGTAACATTTCCTTGTTATTTTCTAACCTCTGCAGCCCCTGCTTTATCAGTGTCAGGGGGGCAACACCATATCTTGCTTTTACCTGTATTAGTTTTTGCACTAAACTAACCTCTATTGTAATCCCTTACTATACTTATTAAAGACCCTCAACCATCAAAATCCAGTTTAAACTAACAGTGTTATTGTATAAAGTAATTGCTTAGGTTAAACAACACGGCTTAGGAGGAAAACATTTTCATAATAATCCACATGTAAACATGCCCAGCAGGGTGGGATAATTGCATACTACCTTAAAAAGCAGTGGTGATCTCCCCATACCCATTCACACCATGCCGGATGCCAGAGGAAAAAATGTCAGTGGCAAACATGCAAATACACAGCAGTAGCAAGAGACATTCTGGGGCCTTGCCTATCCAAGATTCATCCACCAGTTCCTTACATTCTGGTGGCCCAAATCCCTGAAGTCCATTGCCACCTGCTGCTCCTCTGACATGGTCACCATCAAAACAGTTTGCCTTAAGTCTGTGAACAAGAAGGAGCAGAAAAATATTTTGATCTAGATAGTCTAAGCTCTGGTTTCGTGTTCATCCATGACATCACAACTACCTGGGGCTTTTAGAACATGCTTTGCTACACCTGGAAATGCAGAATAGCTTCCAGATCCATCTGGCTAGTTTTTTCACAACACTTATGATTTGACATCAAGATGAAACCCTTCTGCCAGCATCATGCTACATCCGTCTTGAACATTCATTAATCAGCAGTAGTGTTGTGTAACATGATTTTCCTACAAGCTCCTTGAAGAGTGATGGGAATCACCTTGACCACCATTTTTTTTCCCTTGAGAATGAACCTGGGTCTGTTATAAAACTAAATGAGCCTGTGAAACCATCTCTTTGAATTGATCTCATGATGGGATTCTGAAAAGGAACAAAGCTCTATATTTAGCCTGGTCATCCAGCATTCCTGGGTGAGTGTTAGGGGTCATTTTTGGAGTATGCTAGGATGCATTATCCAGGAATTCCTCTTTTACAAAGGACCAGAGGTCACAGATATCTTCATTTCCATTATGAGGCCATTCCTGCATTTAGTCACTTCGGGGATAGTCTCAATTACACTACTTTCAAGGATACCCCCATACAAAACATCTACACAGGGGCAGATGTTATACGATCCCAGCCAACTTGGCTCAGCTCAGATCAGGACAAAGCTCAAGAGCCATTCTAGTTCCAGGGCTACTAACAGTAGCGACTGAAGGTGTCACTATAGCAGTAGGGGAGCGAGCTTGGCTTCTCATTCTGCCTATGCCTGCTTTCTCTCCTCTCTTCCCCAGATATGTACATCCCTAATAAGTTTCCTTTTCAGCATCCTGCACTGAACTCTGTCTCAGAGTCAGCATCCTGCACATGTGCTTTGTCTCATAGTTGGCTCTCTGAGGAACATCTGAAACACTTCCTAATGTTTCATCTGGTTTTGAAACAGATTTGTTCTAATATACTTTCTGTGCTTTGATAAGACACTAACTAAAACCAACCTGAGATAAGAAAGGTTTGATTTGGTTTGCAATTAAGGTCCATCATCAAGGGAAGGAGCCCAAGACAGGAACTGAAGCAGAGACTGTAGAGGGATGCTGCCCAGCGGCTCACACTCTCTCGATGGCTCAGTTTGCTTTCTTATACAGCCCAGGACAACCTGCCCAGCACACCATTGTGGGTATTACCAGTATGGTCTGCACTGGGTTGGGCTCTCCTGTGCAAATTGACAATTAAGAAAATACCCCGGAGACACGCCCACAGGACAATCTGCTGGCGTAAATTCCTTAATGGGTATTCTCTCCCCGCAGGTGTGTAAGATGGACAATTGATGCTTACTAAGACACAACACTAAAAGGCTGTGAAGTTGTTCTTCACTCATTTATCCTGAAGAATTAGCAGTCTAGGCATTGTTCCCTTGCTCATTTTAGTACAATAAAAATAACTTTCCTTTGATTACATAAATAATACATGATGACTGCAAGGTACGTTACCAAAGCAGAAATAAACAACACATGTGAGCACTCTCTTTTCAACTGCCTTTAGTTCCTGGATGGTAATTCTTGTATGCATCCCTTTGCATACACATACATAAAAATTTGTACATAATATACACGTATGGCTTCTTTGTAATAATATGTTATATAGATTCTGATATATACTCTGTGGCCTGTTTATTTTGTTAAAATTTTGAAGACAAGTGGTTTTTTTTTATTTTGCAACTCCTAGATATACAGCAGGTAGATAACAGCTTCTCACTGGGTCTTATTTTCTACTGTACTGTGTTCATATATAGGTAAAGAATCTCCTATCCAAAGTGTTATATCAGGAGAATTTCAGAGCTTTTTCAGAGGTTGGAACATTTATGTAAACATAATGGAGTAACTTGAGGATGATACTTAAGTTTAAATATAGAATTTATACTTCATATATACAGTCTTTATATGTTTTCAAGGTTAATTCTATGTAGGATTTTTAGTGTATCTACATTTTGGCTGCAACTCATTATATGTATGACATTTTTCACTTAAAGGATTATTTAAGCTATAAAAAATTCAGGTTTTAGAGATTTGGGGATTTTGGACAGATGCCAGACCAATATTTACTTACACACACACACACATGTGTAAACACCATATTTTGGTTTTTCAGTTTTTCCAAAAGTAGAATTATTTCTTCTGTGTTGTAGGATATTTGTGTGTGATGGGTGATATAGTGCTGTGATTGGTTTAACAAAGAGCTGAACTGCCAATAGTTAGGCAGAAGGTATAGGCAGGACTTCTAGGCAGAGGAAGGAAGCAGGAGGAGGTAGGTAATGGAGGCCAGAGAAACACAAGGAGACACAGAGGAAGCAGGATGGGTGGTACATGATAGGGCATAAATGAATAGAAATGGGTTAATTTAAGTAATTAGAGCTAGCTAAAAACAAGCCTAAGATACAGGCTAAGCTTTCATAATTAATAAGAAATCTCTGAGTTATAGTTTGGGAGCTAGCTGCAAAAGAAAAAGATTCATTACACTTCTGTATAGTGTTGTTTTCAATCGCTGTGCTACGGAACTAGTTCCATGTAAAATAGTAGATTGAATTTTCTGCACCATATTCCACCAAAATGCATGGATTGTCAGTCAAACATTTGGGTGTATGGGGTTTCTTCTTGTTTGATTATTTTATTTTGATACTTTGGTTTGTTGTTGTTTTCCATGCTAATAACTGAACTTAGGGCTTCACTCACGCTAGGCAGGCATTCTGCCACCAAGTCACATACCTACTTTGCATTGTTTCTGGCTTTCTTTTGGTATTGTTTTAATCATTTTAAAGCAACCTTGGACTGTTGTTCCTTTATATAAGTTGGACCCCAGGCATGGCACGTGGGACTACTGTGAATTAAGACTCTCTACCTCATGTGTGTGTTGTGCAGTGTGTGTGTGTGTGTGTGTGTGAAGAAAAAACTAGAGTGAGAGAGGAGAGAGAGAGAGAGATTTCTAACAATTTCAATTTTCTAAAGCCTCCACAATAGATATAACCATTTTCTTGCAATATCTCGAATCCTTTGGCTATACATTATTACTTCTCATATTGTCAATTTGATGACTATAAACTGTTATCCTATGTTAAACTGTATTCACCCAGCACTAAAGCAACAGTGTTTGTTAAAAATATAGACTTGTTGAGTTCACAGGTTACAATCTTTTCCACACTTTCTACTTTTGGCCAAGATATTGCTCATTTCTAGCCTTGTAATTATCTTAAAGTTTAAGTAGGAGGATTTGTGAGTTGGACAGGAATAGAATTGAGAGGTAGGAGTTGAGGTTGTTGTCCTGTAGGAGTGCTCGTTGAAGGGTTGATCAAGGAAAACAGAGAAAATGTCCCTGCTGTGCTACTGTTTTGTCTCATACTTGGCCTGCATTCGCTCACTTTATTTTCTTCTTTTAACATTTATTTTACTATATTTAGTTTTGAGAATTTCATATACAGTACTGTATCTACATCAGTTCTTCATCAAATTCTGTCCTGTCCAACTCCTTCTGTGTATCCCCACTTCCTCTCAAATTTTATGACCTCTTTAATTTGTTATTGTTTTACATACAGAAAGAGAGAGAGAGAATGAGAGAGAGAATGAGAGAGAGAGAGAGAGAGATACAAACTGCTGAGTACGTTTAGTGTTGGTCACATGGACATGTCTTTAAGACTAACCACTTGGAGTTAGATAGCTGTTAGGGGGTTTGTCCCTAGAGAAGACCAATTCTGCTTCCATCTCTCAGTACTCATTAATTGCACTGTAGATCCTCATTTAAGGGAGCTTCGTGAGATTTCCCACATCTGCTTTGGTATATCAACTTGTGTTGTCAATGTGCAGGTCTTGCTTAGACAACCATATTGTTACTAAGTCATGGGTGCAGATACTTGTCTTATACAGAAGATGTCATCCTGGTTCTCTGGATCTTAAAATTTTCCACCCCCATGTCTCCAAGATGTTCTCTGAACCTTAGATGTAGGACCTGTGTTGCAGAGGTATTCATCAGTTGGAACTGGGAACCCCACTGTCAATTTTTCTCTACATTTTGACTAGCTGTGAACTTCTGTAAGAGTCTCCACCTGCTGCAGAATTAAGGTTCCAGGTCAGTTCCTATGCAATTTTGCCTAGTTCTGTATATAAGTATATGGTATTTTCAGCAATAAGATCTTATTTTCAACTCCTGGGAGGAAACCAAGTGCAATACCAATAGCTTATATTGTTTGGGGAGTCTCTCAGACACCTGTAGACCACAACTTGAAGGGAGGTATCCCATGTGTAAATAGTCTGTTATTTTGGGGGGTGAGCATTATCACCTCAGGGAGTGTAACTTCTTTTAATTTTATGTTCAATTTCTATCTATTTTTATAATTTATATACATAGTATATTCATATTCATGTATATACAATATGTTATGTAAACAACTATATAATTTTAATTCCCTTAGGGTACTCTTAGTCATGCTTAGTGCACTTTATCCCTCCTCACTCTCTGTCCCTTAGTATTGCCCTTCCCCATCTCCCTCTCCAGATAAACTTGCCACTCTTCTTCACATTTATCCCTCTACAGTACCTGTGTCCTACTAGCCCCCATGCTAGAACGCATGTGTGGTATTTGTCTTTCTGAATCTGGGTTATCTCACTCAGTAAGGTTTCATCTGTTTGCTTGCAATCGTCATAACTGTATTGTTCTTTACATGCGAATAGAATTCTATTGTGTATATGTAGCACATTTTCATTATCCATTCAGCAGTTGAAGGATATTTAGGTTGTTTCCATTTCCTAGGTATTATGAATAGAGTGCTGAGCAAATATTTGTGGAGTGGGTTGTTGAGTCCTTTGGCAATGCCAGGGAGCGGTATAGCTGGGTAATATATATGGGTCATACTTTTAATTTTCTGAGACATACATACCTAAAATATCTTAATATGTTAGTGGAATTGGTACTTCATCATCCCTATTTTTACTGAGGCTCAGATCATTTAGTATTTGATCTGTAGCTGGAATTTTGTCTGTTGGAGCCTGTTTTGCTGCCCTGATACCTGGCTTGCCAGCACACAGTAATTTCTCGAGCATGCATTAACACACCGTCCACATGGGCTTCCTAATGCTCAAACTCTCTTTACAGGATTTAGAAGACTGGATGCTGAGGATGGAAAGGGTATACGGGCCAGTGCAGAAAAAGCGCTATAGCATATTATAGCTAGAGGTATGGCAAGGACTCATTTGCCTATCCTATCAGGATAATTCTCACCATTGCGGGAACTTTTCTTGGGAAGCTGTTGAATTGCTAGAGATCTTTATAGAGCAAATACACATATGTTGGTATTTAAGAACGAGTCTTTGTTTGGTCTTTTTGACTTCAGATATGCCATCCTTGTGTCTCATGGTATCTTGTGATTTCTTATCCAACAAATGACAATAAACATATGAACAGTAACAATAATAATAATGTGTATGTACTAGCAAAGTCAACCCCACTTCTCCCCATAATAGATTTCACTAACAGTAACTAGTAACAGAGCGAGATTCTATGTATTTGAAAGTGTGGTGCACTTTCAAATAATGTGGTTTAATAGCATTGTCAATTAATTAGATATGTCTACAAAGTTCCATGCCTTAGTGAGAGTAAGCACAAGTTTAAAAGGACATATCTGGCATATTTAAATAATCCTCGCATTGTCCACCTGAGGTTTTAAGCACAACTATCACCCCTGCACACAGCTTTCTGTATTCTACTGAAGGTTAATGCTGGACGATTTTGCTAACGGTTGGTTTTAACTTGCCAAATAGAGGAAGATGGCGAAGCTTGAGAAAAACTTGCTGTAAGTAGGTTGCTTGCAGGCAGTATCTTGGAAAACCTCGTGTTCTGCTCATCAGTTTCTGCACCATAGGAAAGCCAGGGCTCTGCTGTGCTTGGCTCTCGCTCCCAGCACTTGTATTAGGAAATGACTTCTGGCTGCTTAGTACAGCAGTTCTTGCTGGGTGCTGCTGTATCTAGAGGTCTAATCTGAGCACCTCCTACCCATGCAATGGACCTAGATTCAGAGGTGATTGGGTTTCCACATGGGAAACAGGCTGTAAGAAGTAACTTTCTGGAACCCTGACTTGTGCATTCAGGTGGCCCACGACACATTACAAAGAGGGGCTGAAGCACAATTTTCCAAGAACTGCTTTTTCACAGCTCATATATTTCTACACTGCAGTGCAGTTTTAGGTTTTAGCTCTCAGACATTAAGAAGGGAAATTGGGGCTTTCAGTGGAAGTGTGAGTAGTGCGACTCCTTCATTAGTATGCCTCCTTTAATTGGGGAAGACACAGTGCAGCATTTGCTGTTTCTCTTCTTAGGCTGGGCAGACCGATGCCTGTGCAGTATTGGACTTGCAGACAGTGGGGAAACCAGAGGATTCTCGGCTGCGGATTTTTCTGGTTCCTCCAGTGATTTTCGCTTTGATGTTCACTAAATGGCCTGATTTTTTCCTGAAAGTTGCAAGTCATAAATACACTGTAAAATTCTGATAGCCTTCAGAACCAACTGCACAACTTCTCCTTCAGAGTGGCAGCTCCATTTAGCTTGTCCCTATTCCCTTTCTATATGTTATAAAATACAGAGTGCAGAATCCTCAGGTGGCTTCACTAAAGTGCAGAAGCATTTCATGTCTGATTGCAGAGTGGCTGGCTTCCCAGGCTCATTAGCAGAAGACTTATGGGTGGTGCTGATCCTCCAATCCAGGTGCTGTGTGACTGTCTACCCCAACTCACTACAGTTGCCTATTTCCCCATTCTCAAAAGGAGCATGTACCAGACCTGACTTATTCTAGAACACTCCAACAATAGCTTTCATGAGTGTCAACCAATGATTAGGCTAAGTCCCAGTATGTTTTCTACACTCTGATTCTTCATAAAAATTTTCACTTAGTCAACGAAGCTTGAAATTTACAAGGCAGATCCTCTCTGTTATCCAGTACCTCAGAGTTTCTAAACACCCCCCAAATACAAGGTGAGGGTTGTAGACATTTGTTATGAGAATGAGTAGCTACTCCTTTTAATCATTAATGCTATGAAGGCATTTCTGCTCTGGCAAATCACTCACACTTCTTTGAATGTTGGAATATCAGACTGCGGTGAATGAAGGGGTTGATGGTAGGCTTTCAGGAAGACAGGAGTACTTTAAATTCTTTATACACATTTACAATGTGTCACCACGGTAAAGTACCATTGTAGCAAATTCTTGGTACTATTTATCTGATGTATTTAAGAGTGTAAGTGTAGATGAGTTTCCCAGTGTCATCTTTTTTCAGAGTTACGGCTGATAATTCTGAGCACTTATGGAGATATCTGAACAAACAGCAAGAATTCTCTGCCAAGACACAAGAAAACTTTTTAATTAAGAGAAACAATGACACAAAAGCACATGTGTGCCTCAAACTATAAGTGTGTGTGCAGCACATACATGTTAAGTTCCTGGCCAGTCACAACTGAAAAACCCATTTGCCTTGTTCCAATTATTCCCTCCTCAAAAGTCCGTGCAGGTTCCTAAGAATGCTTTTGGCTTCCACCTCCAACTTGTGAGCATTTTCAGCAACACTATAAAGCAGGTGGAATAGTGGAAGCAGGCAGAAGTTAATTATCTTTTAGTGTTAGGGCTCCAAAAAAAAGATTACTTCTCCTCTTGAGCCCATTTCAACCTGGTAAGCACACCTGTGCCTCTCCCTTCAATCGGCAGTCTCTTCACTTCCCCTTCCATGGAAATGTTGACAACTATTGCCCAAATGGTTTGCTCTTTCCTCAAGATTTGCTTTCAGTTTTCCAGAGAGGGGGAAATTGCTCCATTCTTTGAATTTTTTTATTATTTTCCAATGTTTTGTATTGCATATTCTGCCTCAGTAGAGAATCACTTTCTGTCCCCAGCCAGTCTTGAGTGGGATTTCCACTCTCTTTGCTGCAATCATCTTGCAAACTGTGCATCATCAATACACCAAGTTGGACCCAGAGCAAGGGAATTTACTGCAGCTTTCTAAAGCACCTGGGTTACTCCCTAAAAGATTTTGAAGAATCTGATTCATGAACTGTGTGATCTATTCAACCAGAAATGCTTCCTAAGAGAAATTACCATATCATAATTTTATTTTTCCCAGAGACACAAAACTTGGGAAATAATGCAATTTTGTACAGTATAATGCAAAGAATAGAGCATTACTCACATAAAACATCGCATTGCTTAGTGGCTGACAAGAATTACTAGGGAACTTCCTGCAGCAGCAATCTACATGAGCAATAACTACAGGATCTCGCTCTCTTTTTATATATACTATTTCAGCTACAGAGGCAAACACAGAATCATAGGAGAAACTCATTTAATACAATACTTCACTTGTCCTTAGACTTCAGTATGCATATGGACCACAGAAAGATCTTGTTAAAGATTTAGATCCCCACACCATAGTCACAGAGATGCTAAGTGGGAGCAAGTTTAATGAGCACCCCATAGAATCTGAAGCAGTCTGCTAGTAGGCTATGCCTCAAACAACATTATTTCTGCATTTCATGTTAAAAAAATAGAAATGCAAAAGTGTATAAATTGGTGTGCCTGATGTCAAAGATTTGCTTATCAAATTTGGATCCAAGACTGGAAATAATAATAATTGGCAGTGATCAATCCGGGTTTAATGAACATCTAGAAATAAAGCTGTGCCTTCCATGAAAAGTCCTATTGCTCACCTTACTTGTAGCTTTCTTCATTATGTATCTTTAAAATATTTATTTGTTGAATTAAAGTTAGACATCTTTAAAATGCTTACTGAGCAGCTAATATGATTGAGACACCAAAAATGAAATGTTCATTATGTTTGTGTGTGGGATTTTTCTCTTGTAGCTTAAAGTTTTTTCCACATTAATCATTTACAGAAATGAGAAATAATCTACAATAACAAAATTAAAGACAACATTTGGTTAAATAAAGAATTTCTCCTGCACCTGCTCAATATTCTAGGAATTAATACAATAAGAATTAGAAAATACATTTCAAATAATCATTTTCTTTTTTGGTTTTTTTTCCACGAATGTTTATTATGTGTCAACCTCCATTTAGGCTTTGAGACTAGAATAAATGACATAAAATATAAGGTGTCTGACTACTTGGAGGATAATTTCTCGTGAGGGAAGAAGCAGCAAGTACAGAGGCTGCAAGCAGAGCAGAATTTCACACTGTGTAGAGTGTTTGGCTATTAGAATGGGGAAGTAGATTTAGTGTTCATTCTTCACATTCACCAAAAGAGGATGATGAGTGCAAATAGGGAAACAAGTGGAGAGCCTACTACCACATTTAAAGATGTTTCATTTTCAAAGAATAAGGGAAGCCATTATCCTGGAATATGCATGTGTATAGCATATAGACATGGGTGTACATGGGTGTCATCTGTTGACTTTTAAAGTAGATAGGCTCTTCATTCAGTTTTTTGGATCTGGAAGTCAGGATAGACTTCTCAGACTAGCATTCAATGCCATATACTTCATGTTACATACTCCATGCTAAATTTAGGTGGCATCTTTGAACCAGACAAACAGGAGTGCCTGTTCTGCTTAAATTATCTTTTGTACCTCTATGATCCTTCAATACTAATTTTCTTCCCTCCCATCTCAGTATGTCCCTAAGTATAGTCTATATAAATATGTTTCTTTCTTCAAGTTTCAATCAAGGGCAATGTTCTCCTCTTTGGAAAATACATTTTGATGTATACGGTTATACCTAACATGACTGTTGGTTATTGTTGTTTTCATCTAGGGAAAAACAGAGTCTTCCTCCTCTTGATTACTATGGTGCCTTGCACAGAGTTCTAGAACACAGTGAGAGAGAAGCTCTGTACTCTGAGCTGATGAACTCAAGTCCTTTCCTCATGTTCAACCACTGTCCAGATACAGGATGTGCAACTTGCAACACTGAATAGGAGCCTGTAGTCTTATTGCCTACAACTTCATTCTTATTCTGCCTTATTCTTTGTATGTTCCAGTCTCTCATTTCCTGAGAAAATCCTTCCACAATTTTTACAAGTCAGTTAAAGGTCAATCAATATCTTTACCAACCATGTTCATGGCACTCATCCCAGGATCTTTTCTTCAAGCAGAACTCAAAGCTCCCTAGAAGATAGTCTTTTCCACATTACATAAACTTCAAGCATTATACTTGGTATAGATTGTTACAAAACGTACCCCTTCCAGGACATAGTATATTGAAATAAGCAAATATTAAGTTTACATACTGACAATGGCAAAGAGGGCAAAGAGTAGATGGCAATTGATAAGAAATGACAGGTCATTAAAAGGCAGAAATAGTTTTAGTTACTGAGCAGACAAAGTTAGGTCACAATACGGCTAGATCCTCATAGTGGTGATGTTTACCAGTTTCACATGCCTGCAGATGTGCAGCAGTAAACATCACATCTGCTATTTATGTTAATATGTCTCACTCTTAAATATGCTCATATGCGTAGACTTAATATTTTTTGAAAAGGCTTTTAACAAAGAGAAAGGGAATTCAAAAGCTGTAAAAGCAGATAGAACTGGGAAATAGCTCCAGGACTATAATTAATTTCTCCAAAGGGAAACAAAGATGCTATATAAAGTAACAATCATAGAATTTCAAAAAAGAGCTCTTCAAAGCTAAAACCATGTGAGAACAAGAACACACGCACACAGTGGGAGATACAGTTGAGAAGATTTTGGAAAATGCAACGAAATGACAGGAATGGTGCATCAGGTTTTTTGTTTTGTTTTGTTTTTGTTTTTAATAATGAGAAGGAAATTAAAGCCAGAGATGGTGGCACGTATCTAGTCTACTATTGCAACTCTTGGGATGTAGAGACAAACATATCATGAATTCAAAGCCAATTAGTTCAAGGCTAGCCTGGACTGGCTACATAAGATCATGCCTCCATAAAAGAATGTTGGAGTGGGAAGGAGGGGGGGAGAGAGAGAGGAGATAGAGACACACAGAGAGATTGTGAGATTGGGGCAAGACTCAAATTAATAAACAACCAGGGCAAGAAAATAAAAATTGTAGGGCATAATGCTATCAAATAAATACTTTCATAGCCTGTATTTCTAGAAGATAGGTACCTACCTAGTAAAGGTGGAATTCACAGAAAACCCCTTACTATGGTGCAATTGTCAAAATTCTGAATTTAAAGAGAAAATCCTTTTATAAAACAAATCCCAGAGAATAAAATCATATGAATTATTTTCAAAATTTTAAAATAAAGTACACAATCAGATCCCTCATAAAAATCACTGAACACTGGAAATCTCTGAAGCCATGCCTTCAGAATTTTTGAGAATATGGATTTTAGCCTAAGATTCCATATACATGGAAACAACATGGGTGCTTAAAGATAAAGTATTCAGGTATGACCAGTCAGAAGGTCAGTATAGAATGTTACAGCTTTTGGTTAAAGACCACTGCAGCTCCATATCAAACCCTCTGGGCATATGAAGCCCCAGCACCAGAGAAGGAGAGACTGAGAAAGACAGAGGAAGAGACACCGCATCTGGGTGACATGAGGAAGTTCATTTAGAATGGCGGCAAAATGAAACCTAGAGTGAAATTATGCCAGACTTGGAAGAAGAACAACTAATTACTTTAGTGAGAAAAATAAAAGGAACTAGTAAATTACATGGTATGCTTCATCATAATAGCAATAAATTTCCAACTCTGTCAGAGATAATGAGGGAAACAGGAATAAGTACATAAAAATAATCACTGAAATGACTATTATTTTAAGAAGCAGGCTAAACAGACCTTCTCCTCTCTTGTTCTCTGTTCCCCCAGACCCAATACCTCAGTCTTGTCCCTAATGCTACAACAGAACACCAGCTGCACCTTCCCTTTCTTCTGCCCACATCTCCTGTGAATTCCACAGACCATCATCTCATAGACCCCCTACTACTTACTGTATTCCATCCCTGAACTCAAAAAGGCACTCCTTACCTTGTCTGCCTGGAAAAGTAGGTAGGGTGCCCACAGCCTTCTCCTTTCCAAAGCAATATAGATATAGATATATTCAATGTAATCCCCTATCAAAATTCCAACACAATTCTTACAGACCTTGAAAGGACAATTAGCTTCATATGGAAAAAAATACAAACAGGATAGCTAAAACAATCCTGAAGAAGAAAATAACTGTTGGGTGTCCAACCTCCAGACTGTAAGTTGAACTAGAACGATAGAAATAAAAACTACATTAAATTGGCATAAAAAGACATGTGGATCGATTGATTTGAATTGAAGACCCAGTCAAAAACCCACACATATCAGACATCTTATTTTTGATAAAGAAGAAAGACGCCATAAATACACAATGTTAAAAAAAAAGACAACATCTTCAACAAATGGTGTTGGTCAAACTGGATGTCTGCATGATGAAGAATGCAAATAGACCCATATTTATCACACTGCAAAAAAAAAAACCAAGTCCCAGTGGATCAAAGATCTCGAGTAGAACCAGATAGAACCAGATACACTGAATGTGAAAGAAGAGAAAGTAGAGGATAAACCTGTACAAACTGACACAGAAGATGAGTTTCTGAACAGAATCCCTATAGTGTGGTGGTGTGGGAATCCTTCTGTATATGAGTTGCTTTTATGGTTAGTGAATAAAGAAGCTTCCTTGTCCTATGATAGGCAGAGTAAAGCTAGGTGGGGAAAACTAAACTGAAAGATATGAGCGGCCAGCTGGAACCTTGCTAGATAGCAATACACTTAAGCTATTAGCTAAAGAGTATTACAAATAATATAGTTTCTGTGTGGTTATTTTGGGGGTCTGGGCAGTCAGGAAATGAACAAGTTGTCTCCCCCAAAAGATTGGCACACCAACGTGGGTAACTACATCCACATAAAAACCTGAGAGAGCTTGAAAAGGAATTCTAGACACACACACACACACACAAAAAACAGACTTTAACACAGTTTCTTGGTAGAAGCAAGCAGAGCCATAATTCCTTTAAGAGGGGTCTTCCTGATTCAGCAGTAGCAAAAATAAAAATGAAAATAAAATGCACAGTTTTGAAACTGCAGCTTCCTGAGCCATGCTGCTAGAATGAACTCTGATTTTTTCAGGATGTCCAGCTACAGAACATTTAAATGGGGTTTGTGAGCAGAGTGCTAGAACTTGCTTAATGTCAACACAGACCTGCTGCGACCCAATCCTGGATCTGGGTCGGAAAGAATGGCTCTCAGAGACAGTAAAAGGACCTCCCTGCCATGTTGGACTGGATGGAGCCAAAAGGCAATGCAGCCTTAGTCCTAATTACGCTGCTTAATATCTTAAGAAGAGATCCTGAGCATAAAAGGATTTCAGGTACATGATAGGACAGATTCAGACATAAAAGACCTCTAAACAAGGCACAGTGTGTTTTTAAAAAATGTACATAGGCTTGGGGAAGAGGAAAAAGAATAAAGAGACAGTAAATGTAATATAAAAGACTACAGACAGTCATAGGTTAAAGGAGTAAAGATAAGAAAATAAATATTAGCTTGTAGAACAAGTAATAGAGTTAGAAAAATAAATCACGTGAAGATGGAATATAAATAGAGAGTCTGGATTATGTATATATTGTGCTTTCTTTGACTTTTTTGACTGCAGAGAGACATTTCATTATGGGGACTGTTAAGCTAAACCAACATATATGTTTTAAAGATTTTGTGACTTTAAAATTTGAGTCTAGGGATATGTTGCTTTGGAAAAGAGATTCTTTTGTTTCCACATAGGATGAGAACCTGTGAAATCCTTCCAGACTAATGTGGTTTGATGACCAAGATAACCTGAAAGGTTTCCATAAACCCCCCAAAAGAAAATACTTTGCAAAACAAAAAGCAGGAAGCAGTTTGGAGAAAAAGAACCCCAAATTCCCAAAATAAATGTTTATAAATATTTGCTTATATTTAAATGGGTATATGCTATAGAGATTTGCATTGATATGGATCTTGGTTTGTTGATACAAATTTAAGGTCAAAAAAGTATATTTCTGCTCTTGATTAAGGTATTTTGTCTGTGGAGCTCATTTAAAATGTAATATGTAATTAAGAAATATAGGTTAATAGAGAGTCATATATAATAGTCAAGCTTGTAGTCATGTTAGTTAGGTTTTTTTAGATGTACAGAGATATATTTCAGATGGAGAGATACTCTTCAAATCTTTCAAAGAATAACAGAATTTGGCATTTAAAATGTTTTAAAAACTTAAGACTTTTAATGACAATAAGATGCATCTGCTCCAATTACTTCAAGAGGAAGATGGGCATCGAAGAGGCTCCTCATGAAATTTGTTAGCCATTTGGGCAAGAAACTACTCTCGTCTGAACTGCTTGACTGGACTTGCAGGATCCACAGAAAAATGACTGTTGAAGCTGCCTAAAGGAAGTAAGCAAGTCCTTTGAGGTTTCTGCTTCATGAAAGAGTCTGCCAGACATTCTGCAGGACACAGAAGAAAGTGAGTGACAAACTATTAGTCTAGGTGGAAATGTCTTTGAAATTTCCTGCTTCATAGAAAAGTCTACCAGATACCATGCGCCTATAGGCTGAAGATGTATGCCCCAACAGTACAGAAGAACTTTGGGTAACTGTCCATGCAGCAAAATGTCTCTGTCAATTCTAGAATTTTGAAAATTGCTTACAATGTACTTCCTGTTAACATATGTTATATTGCAGGTTTTCCTGATTCAGTCGTATCAGAAAAAAGCATAACACCATTTTGAAATGCTGACTTTCTGGGCTGTGCTGCCAGTGTGACCTCTGACTTTTTCAGGCAGGAGGTCTGGCTATAGAGCATTGGAGTGGAGTTTGTGACCAGACTGCTGCAGCTTGCTTAATGACGGCATGGAGTGGCTGTCTGCCTGAGAATGGGGCTGTGGGCATGACTCTTAGAGGCAGCAAACAGCTTTGCCATGTTGGTCTGGGTGAAGCAAGCAGGAATTACCATATTTCCCCTAGCAATGGTGCAGCTTATGTTTCTAAGAAGCTCTTAGCATTTTAAGAAGCACTCCTAGACAGTAAAGAATTACAGATACACAGTAGGACTGATTCAGACATAAAAGTCCTCTAAATGGGTAACAGTGTTGGATAAATATACAAAGGCTTGGAAGAGAGGAGAAATAGAGTCATAAAAGGAACTAAATGGTTTATAAAAACTAAAAGACAGTATTTAAAAAGACAGAGTACAGACAGTCATAGATTGAAAGAGTAAGATAATAAAATAAATATTAAAAAGTAACAAAGTAAGAAAAGCCACATAAAGATGGAATATACACAAAGTGTCTGGATTATGTATATTATTGGCTTTTCTTGAATTTTTTGAGTGTTAAGGAGCTAAGTACAGAGAGACATTACATTGTATGGATTGCTAAGTTAAACCAGCATGTATATTATAAAAGTATCTTGACTTCAGAATTTGGGTCTAAGGATATGTTGCTTTGGAAAAGAGGTTCTGCTTTTATTTCCACAGAGGATGAGAACCTGTGGATTCCTTCCAGACTAATGTGGTTTGATCAAACAAGATGCCCTTAAACAATGGCTCAGATGATCTAACATCCATGATGGCTTCAGGACTGCTTGCTGAGATGGACCTACAACACAGAATACCTCATGACAGTCCTGATTAACACTATCCCCAATCAGCAGGAAGTAGTCTAGACAACAATGCCCAAATTCCCTAAATGATTGTTTATAAATGTTTGTTTACATTTCAAGGGGGATATGTAAACATACATTTATAAACAATATTTGGGAACATGGGCATAGGTATTTCTCTCCAAACTTCTTCCTGCTGTTTGGGGGCACTGTTAATCAGGTCTTTCATGATGTATCCTGTGTGGTAGGTTTATCTCAGTCACTAGTTCCATGAAGTAATTTTTGAAGGTGTTGATGGTGACCTTTCAGGGGGTCTTATTCCATCATACCACACCAGTCTAGAAGCAATCCACAAGTTCTCATCCTCTGTGGAAATAAAAGCAGAACCTCTTTTCCAAAGCAACATATCCTTATACTCAAATTCTGAAGTCAAGATGCCTTTGAGCCTATGGTAAGGGCAGAACAGAACTAGGCAAGGAAAACTAAGCTGAATACTGAGAATAGAATGGCAGAGTCAGGAGAAGCCATGAAGCCACCATCAGAGTCAGACATGCTGAAACTTTAGCCAGTAAGCCACTGTCTTGTGGCGATACACAGATTAATAGAAATGATTTAAATTAATACATAAGAGATTAGCCAATAAGAAGCTAGAGCTAATGGGCTAAGTAATGACTTAATTAATACAATTTCTGTTTTATTATTTCTGGGCTGAGCAGCCAAGAGCTAATTAGCAGCCTCCCTACAACATTCCCCTTACCCCTATGCTCCCAATTTTTTTTTCAGGAGATCATGTCTATTTTCCCTTCCCAGGGGGATCTCTTGGTGTTCTCCTTGTTACTTAGCTTCTCTGAGGTCTTAGACTGTAGGCTCTGTATTCTTTGCTTTACATCCAGTATTCACTTATGAGTGAGTACATACCATGCTCATCTTTCTGGGTCTGGGTTATTCACTCAGGATGATTTTCAGATTTTTATTAAACCAGTCACAAGAAGATGTGTGTGACACATCAATTCTGTTTGGACAGAGTTTCAAAATTAGTTGAGAGAAGGGAAGGGAGGAGATTAAGAAAGGAAGATGGAGAATAGAAGGATTAAAGTCATCATGTTTCACTACTCTTGTCAGAAGTCATTGACAAGACTGTTGATTAATGAGCCACAGAGACTGTTGTTCTGTTTCCTGCTATGTACCTAAGAGGGCAAAGTTTAGAAGAATGTTTTTCACTATATGGAGAATGGTATATCTTGAAAAATAGTGATTTACTGGTTCTGGTAGTTCAGAACCAGAAAGGTATTTTTAGGGCAGATCATGTTTTTCTATTGAAAGACTTAAATTATGCTATGCATTTAAATCTTCAACTGTGATTATCTAAAATTCATTTGTAGTAAGAGGCAAGCGGGCTGCTTGTCATCCCAGCTGCCTGGCTAGCTTAAGTCCCAAAATAATGACACAGAAACTGTATTCATTTAAACTCTGCCTGGCCCATTAGTTCTAGCCTCTTCTTGGCCAACTCTTACATCTTAATTCAGCCCATTTCTAATAATCTGTATTCACCATGAGGATGTGGCTTACCGGCATGCGTCTAACCAGTGTCCATCTTGGGTTGGAGAAGCATGGCGTCTGCCATACTGCCTTCTCTCCCCCAGCATTCTGTTCTGTCTACTACACCCACCTAAGGGCTTCCCTATCAAAAGGCCAAGGCAGTCTCTTTATTTAGCCAATGAAAGCAACAGAAATAAAGAAGGACTTCCTACACCATTCATTCATTCATTCAGTAGTTACCATGTTTCGGACCTATGACATTGCTCCTAAGAATAAGAGGAAAACTAAGGATTTTAACCAGAATAATTGTAACTATATGGTCCTAAAAGAGCAAAGGACCAAATATCTCTGCCTTGTCACTTGTAAGATTACCTAAATTCACCATAAGGACAGTGGGGTACTTGGTTGTTGCTCAATTCCATTAACTTTTGTGAAAAAATTAATCCAAGGTGAAACTTAAACCCACAGTCATCAATGCAATTTACTGTCAATGAACCAGTTGACAAAAGTGTTTGCAGAGGAGGCAGATATGGGACTTTAAGCAATGTTCATCCATTAAGATCACTTGCTTTCATGCAGAGGACCTGGATTCAGTTCTAAGCATTCACATATTGGGGCTCACAATTATCTTTAACTCCAGGGAGTCTGATATTCTCTTTAGGTCTCTAATGGTATCTGCATGTACACATGTCATATAGGAGGGAGAGAGAGAGAGAGAGAGAGAGAGAGAGAGAGAGAGAGAGATGTGTTAGACCAGGCATTTCCAGGGTGAGAAGAAAATACTGGTACTGATTTTCGACCCAAACCAGCTAGAAATAAAAGAAATATCAGCCATGTCATTATACATGTGCAGCATGCATATGCAGTTAACTATGTTTTCCTTGGACTCTAAAAAAAAACAATCAAGTATCCTTGGAACCTCTTATGGAATACATCTGTTAGCAAAAAGCAGAAACTGTTGGTTTTCTGGCGGACACATTACTGTGTCAGACATTCAGATTTCAGGCTCAGCATGGCCTTGTTCTTTCTGTTACAGCTATTAATTGGTTGGTTATTTGGTCACTTGGAACTGGTCATTTTCTATATTGTACTTTTGTGGATAAAGATAAGAAAATTGACATTTTTATGGAACGCTCTGTCACTCTTCCAGGGACTTCAGTAGTTTTTTGTCAGTTATAACTGCTCTGCCCACTCTGGGCCACACCCTCTTCTTCATCCTGATTCTCTTTCCCCTAATCAATGCTACTTCTTTATGTATTTTTACCTGTCCATCACTTTGCATTAAAGATGGAGCCTTCACCATCAATTTTAGAACAATTCCTTCACGTGCACTATTAAATGTACTTATTTCATCTACAAGGTTTGCCAATCTAACAGCTCCACTGAGGATGCCAAACTCCCAGTTGCACCTGAAATTACTTTGAATTGCTGGTGGCTGTGAACTTCCTAGAATATTAAATAAAATAAAATTGAATAATAATAAAAAAAAAAGAAAATTGACATTTTTAAAAAATTTGTGTTCATAGACTATTTTTCTCTCAACCTCTATGTGTGTGTATGTATGTGTGTGTGAGAGAGACAAACAGACAGAATGTGAGACATAAACATAAATAGAATCAGAGACAGACATACACATGCAGAGGGAGAGAGAGAGAGAGACAGAGGGGGGGAAACGCTATGTGTGTATGTCCCAATGGACATTTATGACAAAGAGCTTTCTAAAATCTACCAAAGGGGTCCTGAGGGAATGGAGCAAGAAACCTTTCTTTTATATAGAAGAGATTCTGGTGTGAATAAATGGGAATAAAATTACAAATCAAAATGAAGGAACGTTCCAGTCATGGGGGAAAAAAAATCTCAAGTTGGAGTCCCATGAAAGTCATATCTGGCATAGATAAGATGTTTAATCCTGTCATTAGGTAAGAAGGCAGAACAAAGCATTACTGAAATCTCAAAATGCTTACACATTTCTCCAATTAAAACAAACCAAACAAAAATTTAAAATTTAACAAAAACGAGATTGTGCAAATTCTTATTGTACTAAGGTCTTCAGGACCACGACTCACTCAATAGTCTCCATGTATAATCTGAACTACCTGTGATACAGACTAGAGGTCTTGAAGGGGTCATTTTCTCTGCCAGTTAAAGAATTAAAAGAGAGGAAAAATCTTGAGAGCTCCAGGTAGCAGTGAGAAAATCTCAAACACCACAAATAGGCACTAACAGAGCCTACCAATCAAGAAAAGCTTTTTATCAGGGCTGAAGAAATACACACATGCAGCAAACACACAGAGGAAAATACTGTGAAACAGACTGGAGAGCTAAAAAATCCAGTCTCAAGGGCCTACCAGCAGGGGAAAAAAAGTCTAAAAGGTTTTCTTTTTCTTTTTCTTTTTTTCTTAAGCCTCCAGGTTTTGCTTTCTGGCCAGGAGGGTGAGAAAGAAGCTGGCCATCTTGGAAAACTACTGCCTTTATTAGCTGACCATGGCTCCTCCCACTACTTGTCAATCTACCCAGGAGGATGTCTAGATCCTAGTCCCTCACCTGGGTTAACACACACATCATACTGTCTAGAATGTTCACAAAAACAAGTGTCTTGTTTAAAGTTATTTTGAACTCTAGTATAGTCTTTGTGCTAAACATTACAACTAGGATAAGCATGTTACAGTTACAGAAATATGGTCTTAGTGCCATTTATGCTTCATCTACATAAGTAGAGCCTCTAGGCATCTATCTTAGATAGTCATTCATACTTTAAGTCTTAAGAAATAACAGAAAAGAATTGTAATATCAAAAAACTATTGCATTTACTCATTAAAAGGAGCAGGCCTGGCCAATGAATTGTCTACAAATTAAGTCTTTTTGGTAAAAGTCGCTTTCAATATTTACTTTGTGACTTTCACATTCAATTGATTGCAAGCTAGTGTTTATTACAGATGTGGGTTTCTGCTTGTGACAAGGGAGTATGTTCTCATAAAGTGTCCCAGGACATTTGTTGAGCAGCAATGGATTTTTAGGACTGTAGGGATTACATAGGCACCAGTATGTCAGAAGCAGCTGCTCCTCTGAGTCAGTTCTAAGACCATACAAGAGTCTGACTGGATTCCTTGCTCAACCACTCTGTTCTCGTGAATTCTCTGTACATAATGAGTTAACACTCACATTGTCATTTATTTTCTTTCTGTTTTTTGTTGTCTGTATTAATGCCCTGAGGCTCACTCCACAAAAACATGGGTGACTTTGGGCTGGCCCAGGCTGCACAGAGCCTTTCCTCAGAGCCTATCTCTACTCTTCACAATGACACCATTAGCATTCCTCAAGAGCTAGCCCAAATAAAGACCCACCACAATCAATCCAACCCATTAATAGGAATCATGTTCTTAATGACTAACAATGGAATAATAGGTCAGTCTAACACAGAGTACTTTCCAGAGCCCCCAAATTCTGCCACCTACCATTCTCCTTATCACAGTGAAATCCGCCATAGAATGAAAGGAGGGCAATACAAATGCTTCCTTTTATCTAATGTCTTCTAAGACACCTATAACTGACAAACTATACTTTCTTAAAAAGACAAAACCTCAAAATCTATTATAGGACAAAAATCAAAATATTCTAAATCTATTTGCATTAATTATTTGTTGGTATGTTACAAATTGCTCTGAAATATATCATCTTACCAAATATACAGGCATGGCTTGACTCCATGTCAGTAATTCAAGATCAAATGGACTAGAGTCTACTTCCAAACTCATTCATGTGACTGTTAGCCAGTCAGGTTTTTATTTGGTATTAGTCAAAGACATGAGGTCCTTGTCTTATGAACTCTTTTGTAGGGAACTTTCAGTTCCTAAAATCTTCTAGAACTAACACTTGAAAAGAAAGGTAACTGAGGAGATTTTAAACAAATCTCATGATTGGCATTCTATCATTTTTCCATATTTTATTCACTAACAGTAAGTGTGGGGGCATTAGAGAACAACAGTAAGAAATAGGGATTGACAATTTACCATACTACCCTTCAGACAGAACACACAACATGGAATTCCCTCTCCCCATTAGGGAAATTATTTGGCAGGCTAAACAATTCCAGCTGAAGGTCAGAAAGCTGAATTTAGTAAATAATTAAACATCTAACATAATAGCCTGTCTTGAATTTATTGTTTTTAAGGGACTTATGTGTTTAGCTTTCCTTAAAAATGGACTACTTAATTCTGGAAAATGTCAGCTCTTTTAAGAGTACCAGCAAAGCACTAGGTCAGTAATTATATTTTCTCTTATAAATTATATTTATTTTTCTTATCAAAACAAACCTAATAGTAACTTACTACAAAGTTTGTATAACCTAGGAAAGCATAACAAAAATAAAATGCACTTACAATTCTTCATCTCACAAATAACTACTGCCAACAGATTAGTCATTTATTTTCAAAATTAGTTTGCATGTATATTTATATTCTAGATATCTTATTTCACATTTGGTTATGAAAACTTAAAAATGTATAAAGGGCAAAATAATACTGGAAAAGCTATTTTATAAAGTCAACAGAGATTGTATATTTACTCGCACTCTATATGTGTGTATGTAAATATACATATATAAGTAAATATACATATATAAATAAATATATTAGTAAATAGATTATATATAGTAAAGAATAGAAAGTACTGTAAAATCCATTTCAGACTTAATGTAATGTCGACCCATGATAGCGTTTTATTCCTTGTCAAAACTCTGCAACTGCTATAAAAATAGTATGGGGGCTGGAGAGATGGCTCAGAGGTTAAGAGCACTGCCTGCTCTTCCAAAGGTCCTGAGTTCAATTCCCAGCAACCACATGGTGGCTCACAACCATCTGTAATGAGGTCTGGTGCCCTCTTCTGGCCTACAAGCATACATGTAGACAGAATATTGTATACATAATAAATAAATAAATATTTAAAAAAAATAGTTCAGTAGAAACTTAATCCCCAAGAGAAGAAAATGGTATGTTTTTTCTACCTAACTGGTGTGAATAACTATGACAGTACTTATGAACTTTAAAATGAAGATATAAAAAATATCAACCACCCTCTTCAGTTTGATCTCTTAATACTCAATATCTTTGTTTAGAATTTCAGCTAATTTCTTTCAGGTGCATACATAAAATTTGAGCATACCATCAACTATTTCCAGTTACCAACTATTGCCACTTACCTACTAAAAAAATCCAACTTCTTGAGATGCCAACACCAAGAAGGAGTGAGTAGATCCTGTCTTTATAGTAATACCCTTTGATCTCTCTGGATCCTTGAATTTCATTGTGTTGTACACAAATCCAATCAGAGAACTAACAAAAGAAAGGTCACCACTCTAAAGGGTTTTGAGAAGGTGCCACTTAAAACAATTGTGGCATCAATCAATATGAAACATATTTAGAGGACTAAGCAGGAATGACGAAAGCAGAAATGAGAAGTTCAAATTAGTGATTAAAACCCAGACATTGTTGTACATTATAAAGAATCTGAAGTCATGTAGGCTTAATCATAGGCAGAGGCAAACGTTTGCTGATTTTCTGGGGTATAACTGAACCTCCAAATAATGATTACCTTGCACAGCTAATGAGAGCTGATAGGTTCAAGCATTTCCTGGACAGAGGGTGATTGCGACTTGTGCTCGGCCTATGCAATATTGATTGACTCTCATGAAGTTTCAATATCCAGCAGCTCACCACAGGACTCCTGAGACATGGCTCCTTCAAAATATAGTCACAGTGTGCTGCCAAATTTGACAGAGTAGGAGCCAATAAAACCTGACCCTAATCGTCCTCCTAGCCACTAAGTTAGGCTTCTGTAACAAAAGTCTTCTAAAAATGAGTCACAACAATGAAGTAAATCATATTTAATTTACAGATGACTCTCTTAGAAAGCAAAAACATTAGGAAAATTGGCTTATCTGTCTTTTAACTTTACTTAATATTATGTGGTATTAAATGACAAACCAATAAGCTTTTAAATTTATATAGGTTTGGAGAAACAATAAAGTAACTTTCTACTGCTATTTCTTGTTTTGGATTATAGAATTTAAAACATGTTCATTCTTGCTAGATGGGCACTGCTTCTTACTGCACTTTTTAAATAAATTGCTTTTACTACTTCTAAGGCCCAGGTCACCAAAGCAAGACTAAATCATTAGGCACTGGTGTGTAGTTTACTCTTTGGGGGCCTGCCACCCAGCTCCCAAATAAATACACAGAAACTTATTCTTACTTATGAATGTCTGGCCTTAGCTTGTCTTATTACCCATCCAGATTTTCTTAAGTTATCTGTCTACTTTTTACCTCTGGGATTTTTCCTTTATTTGTTCTATATTCCTTTCTTTCCTTCTTACCCTGTAGCTGCCTGTGTGCCTGGGTGGCTATCCCTTGACATCCTCTCTCCTCTGTAGTGGCATTACAATTGTGCTTTAATAAATAGAGACTGCCTAAAGATCTGAAAGTAAAACAGTCCCACTGGTCAGCCTTACAAACTAGATTATGGAAATACACACATTTTATCCCAGTAGGCACAATGACACACACCTTTAATCCCAGTAGCCACACTGGTTGCCATAGAAATTGGGTGGTGCATGCCTTTAATACCAGCCCTAGAAAGAAATTATAAGATGGTAGGAGGAGACAGCTCTCAGACACAGTCTCATTCTGAGATTCCAGAAGGCAGGATCACCATTTCAAACTGAGGTTGAGGTAGGACCCAGAGAATGGCTGTTTTGATTTTCATATATTCAGGTTGAACCCCAATTTCTGACTCTGAGTTTTTATTAATTGTGCTTCACTTCTCCTTATCACTTCTCTTTTTCTCCCTCTTCCTTCTCTTATTTATTCTCTCTGCCTGCCAGCCCTGCCTATTTCTCTCTCTTGCATAGCTATTGTCTGTTCTGCTCTTTATTAGACCAATTAAGTCTAATAAAGGTGTTTTAGACAGGCAAATTAACACAGCTTCACACAGTTAAACAAATGCAACATAAAGAATGCAACACATCTTTGCATCATTAAACAAATGCCCACAGCATAAAAGAATGTAACACATCTTTAATTAATAGTCTACAACATTAGTGAATCACTATGGAAGCACAAATCTTACACTGGAACTTCAACAAGGACCTTCAGTCAGAATTCAGCCAGTGGCAATTTGGCATATCCTCTACTCCTTTTCCCTTCTCTGGAATGGGTCATGATGGATGAGATCTTTATGAAGAAAGAAGTAACTTTGAAAGATCAAATAAAGCCATCATTCCATGTGGTTCTGAGTAAGTGATGTAGTAAATTTAAGTTATACCTAATTACAAATTATAATAGAATACTTTTGGGGATGGACTTAGGACAGGTAGAGATGGAATCAGAAGGGATTAGGGAGTATTGTAGGAGAGACTGCAGGGAGAGACAGCTGGAATTGGGGAGCATAAAAATATAAATCAGTTAAACTATGAGAACTATGTGTTCTGTCACTAAAAATAATTTTTCTGGGACATTTGGATTAAAAACAGACCTGGGGATATAGAGATGGCTCTAATTAAGAGCACTTTCTGCTCTTGCAGAAGATCAGGGTTCCACACAGCAGCATCCACAAGCAGATAATAGCTAGTGGCAACTCCAATTCTAGAGGATTCAACACTATCTTTTGGGCCACACAGGCTTCTGTTCCCAAGTTTCATATATAATCCCATGCAGGCACACACACACACACACATACACACACACACACATACACACACACACACACACACACACACACACAGAGAGAGAGAGAGAGAGAATGATTTAATACACAAATAAATATAAAAATCAAATTCAAAACAAAGCAAAACAAAAACCCACTCACTTGAAGTTACTATTGCCTTGATATCAAAAGCCTACAAAGACAACATCAAAAAGTAAAATCATATACCAATATCCCTTATGAAGCAAAAAGTGTCAATAAAGTACTTGCAAAGACAGTTAAAGAACATATGAAAAGTTAATCTACTGTGACAAAGTTGGCTTCATCCCAGAGACAGAGGGATTGTTGGCAGAGGCTGCTTGTTTTTTCCTGGCTGCCCAGATTCGCAAATTTTCACTGGGCTCTGGCAGAGGTGTCTGTATCCTGTGGTGACTACATGACTTCTCCTTGAGTCTTCCTTCTTTCTCCCAGCATTCAGTTTAGGTTTCCCACCTATCTTTACTCTGTTAAGCCATTGGCCTAAAACAGCTTTATTAACCAATGGCAATAAAACATATTCATAGCATACAAAGGGGAATCCCACATCACTTCCCCTTTTCTGTCTAAATAAAAAGGAAGGTTTTAAATTTAACTTAGTAAAATTACATACAACATAACATTCATCAAGCAAGAATTACAGTTACAATATTTATATCTACTTTATCTTTTATTATAACTAAGGAAAACTATAACTATCTATTTTTCAACTCAATCAAAGACCACAGAAGTATATAATATTACCTAAGTAAACAGGAAGTATATTGTAAGCAACTTCCAAAACTCTAGAATTGGCAGAGACATCTCTTTACCTAGATAGTCACACAAAGGTGTTTTGTAACACTGGGCATCCAGTCTTCAGCCTACAGGCCCATAGTATCTGGCAGACTTTTCCATGAAGCAGGAAATTTCAAAGACAGTTCTGCCTATATTGGCAGTTTGTCACTCACTTTCTTCTGTGTCCTGAAGAATGTCTTGCAGACTTTTTCATGAAGCAGGAACCCTGAAGGACTGTCTCACCTTTAGGCAAGATCAGCAGTTATTTTTTCTGAGGGTCCTGTATGTCCAGTTCATACAGCATAACATCAAACATTCCAGGCAAGAGCAATTTCTTGACTAAATGTCTAACAAACTCCATAAGGAGCCTCTTCGATGCCTCTCTTCCTCTTGAAGTCATGGTGCTGCCAGGAGCAGATGAGTATCATTTTCATGAAAGTCCTAAGTTCTTAAAACATTTAAATGCCATATTCTGTTACTCTTTGAAAGATTTGAAGAATACCTATCTAACTGAAATATATCTCTATATATCTAGAAACCTAACTAACAGTACTACAAGCTTGACTATTATAGATGATTATTAACTTGTATTTCTTAATTGTACATTGCATTTTTAAAAGAGCTGCACAAACGCAGTACCTTAATCAAGAATAGAAATATACATATAACAAATTGACCTAAAATTTGTATCAATAGACCAAGATCCATACCAATGCAAAGTATTCATATCCATAGCACATCCCCCTTTAAATGTAAACAAACATTTATAAACAATCATTTAAGGAATTTGGGCATTGTTGTCTAGACTACTTCCTGCTGATTGGGAACAGTGTTAATCAGGACTGTCATAAGGTCTGTGTTGTAGGTCCATCTCAGCCAGCAGTCCTGAAGCCATCATGGATGTTAAACCATCTGTGCCATTGTTTAAGGGCATCTTGTTTGATCAAACCACATTAGTCTGGAAGGAATCCACAGGTTCTCATCCTCTGTGGAAACAAAAGCAGAACCTCTTTTCCAAAGCAACATATCTTTAGACCCAAATTTTGAAGTCAAGATACCTTTAAAATATATATGTTGGTTTAGCTTAGTAGTCCATACAATGAAATGTCTCTCTGTACTTAACTCATCTGGGCTGGAGAGATGGCTCAGTCGTTAAAGGCTGGGCTCACAACCAAAACTGTACTTAGCTCATTCACAGTCAAAAAATTCAAAGAAAACACAATAATATACACAAACACAATTTTCTGTGTATAAGCCATCTATTCATAGCTTATTTTTCTTACTCTATTACTTTTTCTACAAGGTTAATATTTATTTAATTATCTTTACTTCTTTAATCTATGACTATCTCTACTCTTATATTATAACTGTCTATACTCTTTTTCCTCTCTCTTTCAAGCCTATGTACATTTATCCAACACTGTGACCCATTTAGAGGTCTTTTTCACCTGGATTTGTCTTTTTTGTGTGCATATCTATAGTTATATTTTGACAAGGATTGCTTTTAAAATGGTACGTTTAATTTGGTTGCAGCAGCCCTGAAAGCTTGCTCTGCCTTTTCAGGCTTTCAACATGGCAGAGGTAGTTCAACTCTGGAACTGTTGTGTGGGAGCCGTTCTCACCACCTCAACTCTGGGTAGCACCATGCAGCATATAAACCCTGTGTATCTCAGCAAAAGCTAAATCTGCCTTGCAGCAAACTGGGTGGCCTGGCTGTAGGAATGGCTGTGGGAATCTACCATGCTCTACTGCCTGTGCATGCCTAACAGACCTAATCCCACTTCCTCCCCAGGTATGGAATGCTAAGTCACAAGCATGGTCTCAGTCACTTTCGTCCCAACCCCAAGTGGGCACATAAGCATCCAGACCCAAAGAATAGAGCCTGAGCTGTTCCTGTAACTAGCATGAACCAGGAAGCCTTTTCTTAAAGAAACTGTGCAGTTATTGCCACTAAAACTGAACCAGGAAACCTCTTAAAGGAGCCACTTCTCTGCTTGCCACCAGCAAACAGAGAAAGAAGCTGCATTAAACTCTGTTTTTTCTGTGTCTAAAATTTCTTCCCAAATTATTTTAGTTTTTAAGTAGATTTAGTTGACCATGTTGGTGCCAATTTTTTGGTGGAGTCTGCTTATTCATTCCCAGCTGCCCAGATTGGCAAATTTTTTGGTGGGCTTGGGCAGAGGTGTCTGTCTCCTGTGGTGGCTACATGGCTTCACCTTGACTGTGCCTTCTTTCTCCCAGCATTCAGTTAAGTTTTCTCACCTAGCTTTACTCTGTTAAGCCATTGGCCAAAAGCAGCTTTATTAGCCAATGGCAATAAAACATATGCATAGCATACAGAGGGGAATCCCACATCAAGGGATGGTTCAACATACATAAATGGATAAACAAATAGGATAAAATAAAGAAACCACATGTTTATCTCATTGGATGCAGAAAAGGCCTTTGACAAAATCCAACATTTCTTCATGAGGAAAGTCCTTAGGAGACTAGGGATGCAAGGGACATATCTCAACATTTTAAAAAGGCAATTTACAACACACCCACAGTATATATCAACTAAACTGAAAAACTCTCAAACCATATCTACTAAAATCAGGATCAAGACATAAGAACCACTAACTTTTGATACATGTTTAATATAGGACTTGAAGTCTTCAGAGAATAAAACAACCAAAGAAGAGACAAATATAAAAACGTCAAAGAATCCTTATTTGCAAATTATGATTATATACATAAAAGACCCTAAAGACTCCACTAGGAAACTTCTACAGCTAATAAACACTTTCAGACAAATTAGCAGCTTATGAAATTAACACCCCCCAAACAGTAGCCATCTTATTAAAACACAATTAAAAAACACACCAAAAAAGAAAACACATATAAAGCAATGCCCATAGTGGGACCAAAGTATTTTTGGCCATGCTTTTTGTTGAAATGTACTTTAGTACCCACTTATGGGTTGAAACAAACATTTATCTTTGTCAAGATTAATAAAAGGACTTTAGGTATGTTTGAAATGTTAATTTTCCAAAACTAGAAAAGAAAATATCATACTAGTTATTGTAAATGATATTGCTAATCTAAGTGTAATGAATTCTAATAAATATTAATAGGTTCATTAAATTATCCTAGTGGAAGTGGAAGTAAATAGAAAAAGAAAAGTAATCAAATGTTGTGAACATCTCTGTCATATACTAGGGAAAGAACTGAACACATGGGCTTCCATTTTGTCCTTAAGATACTGTCAGGAGGTCGAATTCTGTTTCCAGTTTTACTTGGGGAAGGAATCAAGGCTTCCTTGTTAAAATAATTTTTATAAATAAATAATTTTTTCCTAAAATACATAACTATGAATATTACCTTTGGAATTCCCATTCTGACTGCTTGAAAGTTTGTTTTAAAGTTTGTTTTAAAGCTCTCGTGCAATTCACCACACCACATCTCCCTGCTCCTCTCTTTTTCTATATCACATGCTCTTCTTCTTGTTTAATTTTCAACATCTAACTAGTTAGAGTTAAGCGAAATGGTTATAACTCTATCCCTACAAATTACAGTGAGTTATAAGGTTAAAACCTATAAGAAGTAAACTATTCTCCATGGCGGGTTAACAGAAGTGATTCATAAATTTAACATTAAAATGATCACTTTTCCTTTAGATCACCTCACAACCTGAATGGCTTTCAGAAAATAAAAATTAGAGCATGTAAATGTAAAAACTAATTGTCTAAATTTTATATCTGTCTAGAAGTAAACACATAGATTATATCAAATTATAACATGTTTGGTGTCTTCCAAATGGTTCTAACGTTGCTTACCTGTGTTTGTACTGGTCAAGAGACTGTTGACATCAAATAATTTGAGAGAAAAAGACAAAAAGTATCAGATTTCAATCCAAATTTAAGTTTTCAATTCTAGGAAATAAATAGGCTGGGTATCTCTTAGAAAGCATTGGCCAGGGGAAGAAAATCCTCCTGTAAAGGACCAAATAGGAAGTGTGCAAGGCTTTGTGTGGGTCTTATGGTCTCTATGGAAACTATTCTGCTTTAGCACTGTAGAACTGAAGCACCCAGGGATGATACATAAACAAAGAGGGTATCTGCTCTATAATGAAGCTTTATATACAAGGTAGAGAAGATGGGCACACTTGGGCGTAGCCTACAGTTCCTGATCTCTTGCTTAGGTTATGGTTTTTGCCTGCAGTGGGAATGGGTTAAACTTATTTATAAAAAAATAGGACATGGACAGGGAGGTGGTGGCACATGCCTTTAACCCCAGCACTCAGGGTGCAGAGGCAAGCGGATCTCTGTAGGTTCAAGGCCAGTCTGATGATCTACAGAGCAAGTTCCAGAACTGGTTCTATAACTACTGAAACACCCTGTTGCAAAGAAAAAAATAGGACATAGAAAAGGAGTAAGACCACACCACAGCAGTGAGGTAAAGCAAGAGAGAGGCTGGTTTTTCAGAGAAGTTCAAGGAAACTATGCAAGCTTTATCTGGACTATAAAAAGAAGTTGACAAACTTCTGGGTTTTTTTCCATTTCCATTAACATAGTCTTTTCTCCAAATGAAGTCTTGTCAGATTCTAAGATATAAATCATATTAATTCACTGTAACTCTGGTGATGGCTGGAATAGGAGTTATTTACAAGACTGGTTTTAGGACAAACAAAACAAAAACCAAAACAAAACAAAATCAACTCGACATTTCTTCTCAATACATTAGACTTCCCAGAGTGCAGGCTACAAATTATTATCGTACATAAATATCAAGACTCTTTCTGTTGTTCTATCATTGTGGAATTACTAACCCATTTCATGCTCTTAAAGTGTAGTTACACAAAATTACCAAACATTCTCATGTTAATATGTCATCACCTATTGATGGCACCTTCAAAGAAAACATGTCAGTTCACTAACTGTCCAAGGGAGTACTGGGATAGCTTGACATAAAATGCTGTCACAGTTTTTATCTTTGCAGCAAACTGATTCTTTAGATTTGCTCAACTCCTAAGAGTATTGCTTAAAATATTTTAAATATCAAGCTTTAATCGGGCTTGTTTGAGGATCCATGTGAACCAATTAAATTTCAGATGTGAAGGGGCTGAAGAGAAGACTCAGAGGTTAAAAGCAGGCATGAGAGCCAGGTGATGATTGTTCACGCTTTTAATCCCAGCACTTGGGAGGCAGAGGCAGGCAGATCTCTGCGAGTTCCAGCCCAGCCTGGTCTACAAGAGCTAGTTCCAGGACATGCTCCAAAGCTACAGAGAATGAATCTTAAGTAGGATCTAGTTCAGTTTCTAGCATTCATCAGATGACTCATAACCAATTACAATTCCACTTCCACATGATATGGTGCCCTCTTCTGGCCTCCATGTGTACATGTATCACATGCTGCACATAAACTCATGCAGGCATACCCAGACACAGATACAAAATAAGTCCAACAAACAAATTTATCCAACAAATAAATACTTTTCAAAATGTTATATGTTACCAGGTTGGAATCTTATCTTTTATCTATTTGGCTACTATAACAAAATCATGCATTTTAAACAAGGAAAAAATGTTTCTTTATATTTCTGGATGTTACAAGATCACAATTCCAACAAGATCACTGTCTACTAAGGTTCTTTATCTGCCTTGTGTAATTGTGTCTATCATTGTATTGCCAGAGACAGAGTGACCTAGCTCTCCTTTGTCTCTTCTTGGACATTATTTCCATCAGGATGCTCCTTGCTTATCATTTAAGCTTTATTATCTCTCAACGGCCTCACCTCTAACCACCATCCCATTATGGGCTAGAACTTTAATGTATGAATGGTAGGGGAGGAATTCCATCCACAGCAAACCCTGAAGTTATAAAAATAAAGGTTTGGGAGGGGGAGATAACATTAAGAGTTAGAATTAAAATCAGAGAATGAAAATGCTTTTATGCTTAAAACAGAAAAATTAATGAAGAACTGAATCTGAAAAATGTTAGTATAATTTTAATTGATACATCATAATTGTATACATTTATGGGGTACTTCATGATATTTTTGAAATAATGTAGAAAGATCAACATGAATACATTAATTAACTTGATTTAGCATTTTGATTATAACCAAAGAAATACAGAAAGACTTAGTTTAGGGTGGTTTGCTCCACATTGCATAGATCTCAGTACTGGTTGTAATGATCTGCTTCAAGCAACTAGTGTCCTGATGACAAAGGTGTTCACAGATATTGCTCTTGCCTTGTACTTGAAACTGAGCTTCTTCTGTGAGGCTGCTGAGTGTACCGAAGGTTTGATATGAGGGCACACTGCCTGGTTCGTAATTGAGTTTATGTTCTCAACAGAGGTGGAAATTGTCCTGGTGATAAGTTTTCATCCTTGGCGAATGATTGTTCCAGTTTCTAGCACAATGCTGAGTACCAAAAAAGACATTCGGTAGAGGCTTTCCAAAGTGTTATTGTGGGGAAGCATTATCCAATTTGAGACATAGGAAATCACCTGGTTATAGCAGTTATCTTTTGGGAGTAGAATAAGTTCTAGTTTTCCAAAAAGACTGTTTTTAACCACATTTCGTCACAGACAGCTATGACACTGTCTGTTACAGTTCCTTTGATTTTTCACTTCCTGAGCACCAACAATAAAGTTTCTTCTTTCATAACTCACAATAATACTTCTTAGGCACTGCAATCATTCCAGGGAACAGCATGGTCTTGCATTTCCTTCATCCTATCACTCACTTGATGACTCCACGCTGTCTGTGAAGGGCCAACTTGATGCCACTACATGTCACTTCTTCCAGGTAAGCTGCCATATTCGACTTTCTGTTTCAGCATGTGGAGTTATGTTTAAAGCAAGCCTTGATTCTTTGCAGAGATTTCCTAGAGCAGAGGTCGAAGACTAATTAAGCAGGGAACTTCCCTATCAATGTTTCTCATGTGCCTAAATCAGTCTTTATGAAGTGGGAAGGCAGCAAATCAGGCTTTGATAACGTTTAGGTTTAGGTATTACCAAAGACAGCCACTTGCTAAAACACCAGCCACCATGAGTGAACTAAAATCATTCGCAAAATAATGATTTTAAGTCTTCTCTTTGAGATTTTATGTGTCCACATGCTTCCCTGCACTGCCAGTCCTTTTCGGGAGGCCTTTTCTATGCTGAACATAGAATCATGAATCTAAACAGCGATGTTTGGAATTAATTGCTACAGCTGTCTGCCAAATGCCTACTGTGTGCTACAGTATTAGACAAGTTACATAGTTTAATTCCTCACAGATACAAAACAGGGTATTTTAGATATGAAATCATATCTAAAACCTGTAGAGGCGGTTGTGTTTTAAAATTCTGAATCATTTGGTTTATAAAAGAAAGCATATTCTGATAATCTGTAGCCAAATAAAAACTAGGGAGATTTAGGAAGCAAATAGAACTTTTCTCTTTCTCTCTCTCTCTCTCTTTCTCTCTCTCTCTGTCTCTCTCTCTGTCTCTCTGTCTCTGTGTGTGTTTGTATGTGTATGTGTGTGTTGTATGTCTATATTTGTGTCACTGTGTACAAATGCAAATATGTGTACTCATGCATGTGGAGACCAGAGCTAAACCTTACCTTAGCATTTTCCTCTCTCTCTCTCTTTCTCTCCCTCTCTCCCTCTCTCTTTCTACATTTATCAGCACTGCCCAGATTCAGGTCTTGAAACTTATGGAGCAGGCACTTTCCTGGCTGAGCCATCATCCTATCCTATGAAATATTTTTAGTTAGTCATTTGAATCATTATACAGAAAGATTTTTAAAATCTCATCAAAAGTGTCTTCACATTGTTTTTTAATTAATTGATTTTTTCATTTATTTTACATACTGACCACAATTTCCCCTCCCTGTTCCTTTCCTCCTATTTCCTCCCTACGCCCCTTCCCCATCCACTCCTCCTCAGTCTCTGTTCAGAAAGGGGAAGGCCTCCCATGCACATCAACATAGCACAGCACGTCAAGTTGAGGCAGGACCAAGTTTCTCCCCTTGCATCAAGTTTGAATGAAGCAAATCAGCATGGGTAATAGGTTTCCAAAAGCCAGTTCAAGTGCCAGAGACAGGTCCTGATCCCACTGCTAGGAGGCCCACAAATCAAGCTACACAACTGTCACACATGCAGAGGGCCTAGTTCAGTCTCTTGCAGGCTCCCTAGCTGTTGGTCCAGAGTCCTAGCTAAGACTCCCAGCAATAGTGGAGAGTATGCCTGAACTGGCTATCTCCTATAATCAGACTAATGACTACCCTAATTATCATCAAAGTGCCTTCATATAGTAACAGATGAAAGCAGATGCAGGCATCCACAGTCAAACACTGGGCTGAGCTCCCCAAGTCTGGTTAAAGAGTGGGAGGAGGGATTATACAAGTCAAGGGGATCAAAGTCTTGATGGGGAAACACACATTAGGCTTTAACAGCAAATAATTGTACCAGATATTTGAAAACACACAAAGCAACAATTAAGAATAATTTTTAGAGGTTTTATTTTGTAGTTTGTACTTATGAACTACAAATTATAAATGTTTACTAAATACGTTAATTAAAAAGAGATGGATGCCATGGTCAAAGTTTCATAATTAGAATAGAACAGCTTAGATTGGAACTTAGAGTCATCTACTTTGAAGGTCCATAGTCTAAAAGAGAAACAAAATAAGGCATATGAAAAAAAATGACCTCAGAAGGAAAAGCAGAAAAGATAAAGGGACAGATGAGGGTGACAATGTGATATGAGAGGGCAGAGCTGTGATGGAGAGCAGAAAGATACATAGTATCTCTGTATTATCACCAAAGGAGGCAAAGTGACAGTGAAAATGGCCCTCAGAATATTGGCAGAAACTCCATATGCTCACGTGGAATAGATTGGATCACAACGGTTCTGGAAAGACTGCAATATGAAGCTGTGGAAATGGCACAAATTGTTCATTCTACCCATGTGATCTTCAATTTCAATAGATCCTGACTGTTCATTGTATGTGAGTAATATCTACTACATGCTGAGCACTAAGGATAAAGTCACAAGGAAGTTGGGAGCACATCTTTACCTTGGATTCTAATATTTATTTAGTGGCTGTGTGGTGATAAACAGTTGCTTAACCAATGTATGATGCAAGAGGTTTCTTAAAATATAGAATGGATCTACTTCACAGATACTTAATGGTGAAAATTAAAGGATATAGTAACTGTGAGAATAAACAGAATCTAACAAATCCCAAACCACACATTAATATTAGTCACTGTAGTTGCGGAAATTTTTGAGATCACTGTCTTCTCTAAGTAAATTAAAAATGTCGATATCTGTGAGTTTTGCAACTAATACATCATACCAGAAGGAACCAGTTCCTGGTCAGATAACTACCACCCAGGCAGCAGTCCTGGTGAGTTTGTTCTATTTTTGGCTCCAATCCTAAATTGTACTATCCCGAGTGAGTCATTTAATAGCATCTGCTTCTCCTTCTGTGAGTTGACTTTTGCTTTTTAACTCTAGGGTACTGGAGGAGGCTTTGGTGCTAAATGAAGGTGAAATAATTGCTCTACTTAATGGGTTGCTCTAAAACTGGAGAGTTCACTTGAACTCATTGATTGAAAACGAGAAAAAAAAGGAAGATAAGTGCTCCTTTGCATGCTCATACTGGACGAGTGGCTCTGTGTGGGTGACCACTGTGTGCAAATAGACTCTGTATAAATACAAATTTTCTGTCTTGCATTGATTTCACTCATTCAAGAGAGCTGTATTCATTCCACTACCTAGTGTTTTCTCCTATGTCACACAGCTGAGGTCTGCTAAAAGGAGTGACATATCCCTATTGCTTTTACAGCAGATACTTTGATTGAAGGATTGATCATTGTTCAGCTCAAGGATCATCGATGTTTCATTGGTAATGTGTTTCAATGAAAACCAACTTGCTTTCTTTGACTACTTGCAATAATATGAAAGAAGAGAGTTGAGAACATGGTTATACTCCCCGTGGGATGAATGGACCTCACTGGCTGAAGAATCTGAACATTGGTCTCCAGAGGAGGCAGATCTTAAGGCCAGGATTAACTGGAGAAAGTGAGTTGTCATGTTGTGCTGGCATTGAAAGTTGATAGCCAGACGCCCTTTCTAACATTCCTGACGCCTGCCCATGGATGATCATCTCCCTGGTGCTCCTACCAACATCCCAACCCAGCCATGATGGACTCTTGAACTGTCAGCCAAAATGTACCTGCCTTCCATTAAATCGCTTTTTTCCAGTACTTATTTACAGCATGGAAAAAATAAGTAGTACACATTCAGTGCCCTCACGACACATTGGGGCAGTAGCATTTGATAACAAATGCAAATACAAGTGACAGCTCATCCACAGAGGTAGCAACCATACAGGTGGCAAGAAAACCTCACAAGGGTTGGGGCAGGGTTCTGTTCTTGTCTTTGCAAAAATAAATACTCATCTTCAAAAAGTCAAGAGACCCTGGACATTTGGATGCCTAAAGATGAAAGGATAACTATCCAGAAAGGATCAACAAGCAAAAAAATTATGATTTATGACGACAGGTCATCTGCAGGGTAAAATCTCTGAATATATATATATTGCCCAGTAGAATAATAGTCACAACTCACTTAAAAATCAAAGCTGACTTTGGAGTTGGACAATGGTTCTATCCTTCCCTAAATCTAAGCATGTTGTTAAAAGAAAAATTCAGAGTTTCTGTCTCATGTCAAGAGTCATCTGGTATAGGACAAAAAGAAGAAAGAATTTAGAAAAAAAATTTAGTTTTCTCTATACCAATTTTTGTCTCTATCATACCTTTCATTGAATATATGTCTAAATGAATAATGTTTAGGTTTTCCACAATGAACAATAAATTTTCCTGCAGTAATCTTTGAAGTTTTCAGGAAGAAGATAGGTTCCCACAACGACTCCACCTGGTTGGTATGATGTCATAATGCTGATAAGCTCCTATAAGCTACCAATTTTGGGTACCAGCTGCTCAACATAGTTACAATTTGGTTAGCTAAAAAGGTGCATCTTACAATGTTCTGACCAGAACTTCAAATAGAAACCCGAAAGAAACCTTATCGACTACTCAGAGACTATTTTGCAGTCATACCAGACAGTAATCTTGAAACTTAGCCATCATTTTAGTTTTGCAGGATCCTATGAAAAGAACATTGCCCTCACGACAGCTGAAAGTAATGCTAGAAGATGATGGCCCTTCTTCCAACAAAGTTTGTCATCTCAGGGTTAGGGACATCTATTAGGGGTTGATTATAATTGGTGTAGGGTTGGGGCTTGGAGTGGAATTTATGTAGGCTCAAGGATCTCTTTGAAAAATAAAAGGGAATGTATGGGATAATAGGTAGATTAGTGTGAGTAAGCTCACACTAATAATAATAGTGACTAATAGAGTGAATACTTGTGAGCTATTATTACATTGGTATACAAATTCAAATTATACTTGTTATATTGAATATGCTCCTATTTCTGTTTACAATATTTGACAGTTGTTTGGGTATATTGTATGCATGCATATTTCTACCTCTGCTTAAGAAATTTTGTATATTGATACAATTTTAGGATATATTTATTATATTGCACTATACATTTCTACCTCTGATCAAGATACTTATACATTGCTTACTTTTTGAGGTCATTGTCCTCATTTGCTGCACAGTTGTTTAAAGGTTGTTTAATATTCTAATATGAAGTCTTATTTTTTAAGCTATGTAGGTATTAAGAATTATAGGTCAATAGTCATCTATGTTTGTCATACTTAGGCTAATCAGGATCACTAGATACATAGAGATTGTATTCCACATATATAGGTAATCTTCAACTACTTCAAAGAGCTGTAGAATATGACATTTAAATAACTTAGGGTTCTGTTGACATGAGACATGATTGCTGGCAGCACCAATATATTCCCTAGAGAATGTTGAGCACCAAAGACACTCCACTTGGAGCTTGTTTTCTTCTTGGCAAAACTGGCCTTTGGGCAAGGATCTGCCCATGCCTCAACAAATGACAAAATGCAGTGTCCGAACTGGACAAGCAGGATACAAAACAAATCATGGTGAAACCGTGCCAAAACAGAGTAAGATGGTTTTGAAAATTCTCCTGCCTCTGAAAATGGTCTTTCAATTACTCTAGGCCTTAGCCAAAGTTGGTTATTCCAATGTTGCAAATGAGACTTTTGGGTGAATGCCCAGATAGCCAGTTGTCTCTGTCATTTACCGCACATGTTGGAAGCTGCTTGATTGCACTTCCTGCCTACTCAAGTAATATTATTTCTTTTCTTGGGTCTTCAATGGGGTTGAAGACTTGATAGTCATAGTTACTTTCCTCTTATGACTTAGCCAAGCCATTTCTAATACAGGACTCAGCCTCCTTAGGATAGACTAATTATTGAAACATTTATTACATATTTCTTGCTTAATATTGTTTACCGTGGTTGTAATTCTAATTTTTGTATTTTATATCTGTTCTTATTGTATATAACTTGTATTGGGTTTGGAACTCTCTTGTTTAGACAAAAGGGGAGGTACTGGGGAACCTCCTTCAGCCCATGGCCTTTGAGTGGCTGGACTAGGTTGGGCGTGGCCTTGGGTACCAAAAAGGTGCATGCTCACCTGTCTGCTCTGTCTCCTCTTTTTCCTGAATGCTGGATTTGGTTTCTGTTCCCTATTTGTGCAGAAGACTGTGATCTGTGAGATTCCCCCTAAATAAAGAACCCCTTATTATACTCAGTTCTGAGTTAGTGTGGGATTACTTTGTGTTCTCTTGCATACATAGGTATTTGGTGAGGAACAGAGATGTCACACTGAAACCTAAAGTAGAGATTTTCTATCTCTCTTATGAAAATGAGGAAGAAAAATATTAGATCATATGACAATGTACTATATCTTATATAGAATATCACTATTGGGGTTTTATAACAGTCACAACGTTAAAACAAATCATTTTCCATTGTCAAATGGAAATCTAAAGTCAGGAAATTTAACTTGCTAAAGTAACCTCACATCTCATCTCCAAACAGAGAGACTCAATCTGATTGTTGTCATCCTCAAATCACTGTCTAATCTTCCTCAATCACTTGCAGGCTTTCAACACTGGTGGGACCTCCCTTTCAGTTTGTACTACATTGTTCCTTTTGCTTGGGGTATTTTCTCTCTCTTTTCCTGGTTAACTGATACTTTCTGCCTCGAATCATTTGTTGCTCTCCTGGAATGATCCCTCCGATGTCTTACCTCTAATCATCCATCTCTTGTGCTTATACAACATTTCCTTGCCTGCTTGCTATGTATTGTCTATTCTACTTGATAACAAGGGAATTTAAAAAGATTTTTAAGTGTTTATGTTTATTTTAGGACCCTGGAACCATGTGAACCATGTAGCAGACACTTAGAATGTGTGTGTAGGATGGTGACCAGATGAATGACAAGGCTACTTGAACTAAATATACCAATGGAATCTTGATTTTCTTCCAGCAGTTAATTGCACCAATGCCTAGGTTATCACCACCACAGAAACTTTGTGCAGGAACTCAGGAATAAATGCTCAGGGATTTACAACCATCCAGAGAGTTCTCAGGTTCTGGACACCATGAGGTTTGAACATCAACTGTGGTTCTAAGTTCAGTGGCCAAACAACATGTTTGGCAGGCAGTTTATTGGTTGTTTTGTTGATGATTGTGAATGGAATGAAAATTGAAAATCTCATTAAGCCTGAAAGTATTTTTTTTTCTAGCTAGAGAACACAGACATTGGATTTTAAGAAATCCAAATCAAAGGAAATTGTGAACTGTAAACATGTTTGTGAAAATGGTCTTTAAATGAATCATGATTCAAAGAACTGACTGATGTTTCTCATAAATCAGAGACTGGTTGCCCAGCAACCACCTTATGGAAGTTGAATAATGTGATGATCCATTTGACCCTAATCTCAAGCAGGAGACTGACAGGTTGAAACCATAAGGCTTGCAGTTCAACTTGGATTAGCTCTGAACTGTGAATAAGCCTCATTCTCTTCAGACTGTCAAAAGAACACAAGATAATTGTGGACATAGAGATACCTTGGATGTCTGTAAGACTGGGGTTTCACTGTTTCTTCTACTTCAGGTCCTTCGCATTACATCAGCTGGCATATGAATGATTTGGGCATTCCCAGGTTGGGTGAGCAGGAAGATAAGAAAATGAAACCTTCTGGAAGGCTTGAGTCTCATCTACATATTCACCTCCCACTTTTCCCACCTACTTATTAATAAAAACAGAGCAGTGAAATGTAAAGATGATATTTTAATGACATTTTAAAATTAACCAACATGAGAAAATAGTATTTTATTATAAAACATGCAATCTTACTTGCCCTCTCTTCAGAGCTCTTCCTAAACCAGAATGTTGGTCTCTATGGTGAATGACTGTTTTGGTTGACTGCCCTAAAACTATTTCCTGTGACATAATTGCTGATTGAAGAAGCTAAATGAACTTTGTAATCTGCTGTTACTTGTAAGATGGCTATGGATAGTCCAGTAATGGGGCTCATAACTGTAATACTAGATATAGGCGAAGTAGTGGGAGCGAGGATTTTTGTATGGTGTGCATAGTGAGTCTCAAAAACATAGAAGAAAAAACAATGATGAAAGCCATGGTATTGTAACAGGCTCCCAGACTTTAACACAACTGAAGACTTTATGGACGGGCCTTGGAATCAAGCACATTGGCAGTACCACCTGCCGAAACAGGAACAGACTCAGTCCCTCAAAATCCGAAGTTCTGGGAAATTCTCTAAATGTACTAACCTTGCTTTTTGAGTCTGTAGTTCCACTTCTGGCTAGCTGTTCCTTCTAACTGAGATGTGTCAACCCAGGAAGTTGTTTTGGTGTTTAAAATCCCATCCTGAGAAATGCTAGGAACTGTACTCAGGTACCCACACCCAGTGTAGTCACCGACTGGTTAATAAAGACATTTTATTGACTTGAAAAAAATGAATAAAGCATGCAAATTCATGTCAACAAATCTATATGTAAAATGAACAAATTAATAAATGAGTAAAAGGAAGTAATTAAGAATTGCCATACGCCAAATATACTATTTGTTTGCCTTTCATACACTGATTAATTATATACTTTTATGAGATAGGTACCATAACATGACCTCAAATAGTTGCATATGACAAAAAAATAAAAAGTTTAAGTAATTTTATTTTAAGACAAATATCTAAGACATGCCAAATGCTGTATTTAAAGCAGGATTTCTGCAAAGACCATTGTTTTTCAAGGAGAAATCAAAGAATCAATACATCTGTCATAAATGCCTTATCACAGGAAATAGTAGAATTATAAATCAAACAAAATTTTAAACTGCCATTCACCAAGTTAGCTATAATTTCAAACACTTAGTATAAACAGTTTACATTTTGTTTAATATATAAAATTGCTATTTTCCAATAAATCTTTTCAGTTATTCATTACTGCTGAGTGATAGAAATTTGCAAGTGATGCTGTTGATTTAAACACCCATCAGTATAATTTCAGTGAATAATGATCACTTTTTAAATTTTTACTCCTATTCTATGTTATCTTTTACCAATTATGTAAAAATAATTTGATATCTGTTTAAATCTCAAAACACCAAACAGAAAAGAAAAAAATCGGTATGGGTAAGAGCATGGGGAAACTGGCAGCCTCTGATGCTGCTGATGGAACTGATGGAACTAAATTGAGTGCAACAAACTTATATCCCTTGAACGACTCTGCGAAACACACGCCAGAGAAATAATGAGAACTTCAGGCAAGCATAGTTATTAAACAATGTTCTCAGGAACACCATTTAGTAGTGAAGAAAATTAGAAGTAATCCAAAATTAGGGACTTCTGTGTAGCTATTAAAAATATCTAAAGTGTTAATAATGACATGGAAATCTCAGCATAACATGAAGGAAAATTAGCACAGTCTACAGCTCTGTGGAATGACTCTTTTTTTTTCTATTATATATCCCACCTGAAAGCATATGAGTTTCCCAGACACAGACATGTATACACAGACACACACACACACACACACACACACACACACACACAAAATGGAGGGGGGAGAGTGGAGAGAATCTATGAAATATATAAACCAGTAGCAGTAAATTGGTAGATGGTTTGATAACAATTTATATGCTTTGTTCTTACCCTCTTCATTTGTAGTTTTAGTGATTATTTTTCTTAATGAAAGGGTCTAAAGGAATAACTAAAACATAAGCTATTCCCTATAATTCTCCTTGAACCTTACGTAGGTGACCTGAAAGCTAATATAGCACTGAGCTGTGCTCAGCTGTTAAGGTTACTGAGTGGCTCAGTATGTTCACTAGTGACATTCAGCATTTTAATGTTAAATGCATGACATAAGCATCTTCAAACATTATGAGCATTTTAGTTTGAACAAAAATTTCTATTGTAACACAGAATTGTGTAGTTCACAAAACCCTTTCCTTTTGATCCTGAGACAGACTTATTAAAGTAGATAAATCTTAACACTCAGGCTCAGGCAAAAGAACAAGCATCAGTACTTGATGCATAAGGGAGGGTTCATGTGCTTCATCTCAAATGGATCTAACAGGGTCAATTATCTGCCAGTATCTCATGGTGAGCCAGTGATGAAGATAAGACCCAGATCCAGGACCAAGTTCCTTTGAACCGAAATCTGGCACACTTTCCTTTCATCAGAATCATTATATAGTCATCCTGTGAGGGCACAGCAGGGAGAGAGAGCATTTCCATTTTGCTGAGCCTCTGCAGGAACACAGCATGGAGTACACCAGCTTCAAGTCCACTAGACCTGCAAGTGCATCCACAGCCGTGCATTTGCTGCGCGGCCTCTTCATGAGGTTATTACATAGTCTAAGCCTTAGCCTTCTGGTCTACAAAACAGGAATAGAAATGCTGACATCTCGAAGGATGTTGCAACAATTAAATAAAATAAGATATGCATTGTGTACAAGGCGCTGGGTGGACTCGCTCACAGCAACTGTCACTCAGTCTCCTCCATCACCTCCCACTTGGGCTCTGCTTCTCAACTGATATATGGTTGTAGCTTTGCTTGAAGCCTTCCCGTCTCCTATTTTATTTAAAAAAATATATGAACTTAAACACTACCTTGAAAAGAAGTAAAATTGAGAACAATGGGCAGAAATCTTTAAAATACCAATTTCTCTCGATCTCTTGCAATGTTATACATTTACAGAGAAGAACTTTTGAGCTAATATAAGTCATAAAATCTCTTTGGATGCTAAAAATAAGAGGCTATTTGGGTAATGTAGGTTCCTCTGTATGCTCAGCTTAGAGAATGTTCACTCAGTAAAATACGATTCTTGCTGCATGTGACGAAGACCTTTAATATTTTATTTTTTCTGAGTTTTTTAAAACATGGAAAGTCTGCCTTGAAGAAATGCAATAGGAATAAAATGCATATGCATTTTATTGTGTCACTCAGAGAGCTTTATCCTAAGTCTAAAAGCTTTTGGCTAAAGTGCAAAAACACTAGAGACCCATTTTGAATAGCAAGAGAAATTGAGTGGATTTCAACTCATCTGTAGTTCCAGTGGCTGGCAAGACCATTTCTTTTTAAATTGATTTTTCAAATGCATGTAAAGTCATCAAGTTTGTAGGTTTTAACCTTTCCCACAAAGTATTAACAAAACTTCCCAAAGAATGAATCTTTTGAAACACTTTAAGTCATTTGGATTCTCGTTCTGGAAGTGCTGTATCCAGAGACAATGACAGCATCCTAACAGGGTGGGGGTGCTGTGGGAATAGAAAAGGAGAAAGAACAAGGGAAGCCCTCATCTGAAGGGAAGTGCTCCGTCACAAACCCTGCCAGCAAGTTTCAGCCTCTTTCAGAGTCTTGTCCTCTTCCCACATTTGTCAATCTCAGTCAGAAACCTACAATGCAATGCTGATCTATATCTCAAAGAAGCAAGTCTTTAATACCTGGGTTGCAAATAATCAGGGAAACTCTCATAAGCTCAGCTGGATAGAGCCATCAGGTGATTTTTTAAAGTATAAATTCTAAAGTATAAGATTAAGTGGGTTGAAATAATCATCATTTTATCCTTCCTGGTTATTTTTCCCACATTTGAGACATTTATTATCAGACATTTATTATCACATCATGCTTTGATTCATTGTGTGACTATCTTTGTTCTGATGGTTCCCTGAGCATAAATTTGGTCTTCATGTTAAATCACAAAGAAAAAATCAGTTGTTTTTCATGAGCTTTCATAGTACTAAGTTGGTTGTATTTCAGGAAAATACATTTTTATGATTCACAAAAAAATGTTTTTCCTTCCCCTTTTGCAACTCATTTTTTGTAACTTAGATTCCTGATAATATTGCTGCCACATAATATTAAATATTTTATATAAAAATATATAAAATATGAACTACTGTCTTACTCCAATTTGTTCTAATTTAACAGAGTATCTGGCATTGGATTATTTCTAAGAAAGAAATTTATGAGCTCAAAATTCTGGAGACCAAGAAGTGCAATAGCAAGGACACAGAATCTGGTGACAGTCTCCTGCTGCAGCAGAAAGTCAGAGAGCAAGAGAGTGAGAGAGCAAGAAGGGGTTGTACTCTGTATTTGTATCCATCCTCAGTAGGCACGGGACCTTCATGGTCTGATGCCCTCTTACAATTCTATCTTTTAATACTGTTACAGATACCAATTATGTTTTAGCATTAGTTTTGAAAGGGCCAATTGAGATTATATTAAACATATGTACATGGGCTTTATAATGCATTCCCTATTCATGTATCTGTAATGTCTGAAGGCAAGGATCTTGTACCTTCTATATATACACCAGTGTCTGCTACACAGGAGGCATTCAATCAGTATCTAACAAATGAACCAGGAAATCCTCAGGAATTTGTCTTTTGTTGTAGTTGTTACTATTACTGGTTATAGTCTACATAATGAGGACATTACATACTTGAAGAAGTTCCATGCTTGCCCAAAATAAGTTAGTAGTAGAGACAAAAATAGGTCAGGATGACCTCCTTATTTGATGTTCCAAAAGTGCCCTGTTTACCATAGCTGCCAGTCTCCCATCACCCATCCCCTCTAATGTTGGGCAGGGGGTGGTGGTAGGGACTCTGAGATTCCCTTTTACACCTGTCAGAATGGCTAAGATCAAAAGCACACATGACAACTCATGCTGGTGAGGATGTGGAGCATGGGGAACATTCCTCCATTGCTGGTGGTAGTACAAACTTGTACAACCACTATAGAAATCAATATGGTGGTTTCCCAGAAAATTAAGAATCAACCTACCTCAAGATCCAGTTATATCACTCCTGGGCATATACCCAAAGGATGCTCTACTATATCACAAGGACACTTTCTCAACTATGTTCATAGTAGCTTTTTAAAATAATAGCTAGAAACTGGAAACAATCTAGATGTCCATCAACCAAAGAATGGACAAAGAAAATGTGCTAAATTTCCACAATGGAGTATTACTCAACTGTTAAAAACAATGACATAATTTGCCAGCAAAAGGATTGAACTAGAAAAAGATCATCCTGTGTTTTTGGAGGCTGCTCATTTGTTTTCCAGCCGCCCAGACTCTCGAAATAATCACATTGAAATATGTATTAATTGCAATACTGTTTGGTCAATAGCTTAAGCATATTTCTAGCTAACTCTTATATCTTAAATTAACCCATTTCTATTAATCTCTGTCTCGCCACATGGCTGTGGCTTGCAGGGGAAAAGTTTAAGCATCTGTCTCCTCTGGCAGCTGCATGGCTTCTCTCTGACTTTGTCTACTCTCTCTATGTATCTTTTCCAGCCTGGCTATATTCTGTTAAGCCATTGGCTGAAAGCAACTTCTTTATTAACCAATGGCAATAAAACATATTCACAGCATACAGAGGAGAAACCCACATCACCTCCCCTTTTCTATATAATTAAAAAGAAAAGTTTTAACTTTAACACAGTAAAATTAAATATACAAAACAGTTACCAAAGAGTTACAATATTTATATCTACTTTATCTTTCATTATGACTAAGGAAAACTGTAATTAAAGCTATCTATTCTATTCTTCAACTCCATCAAAGACCCCCCAAAATAATAAAAATATAAGTAAACAGGAAGTGCATTGTAAGCAACTTACAAAACTCTAGAAGTGGCAGAGATGTCTCATTGCCTGGACAGTCACACAAAGTTCTTCTGTGTCATTGGAGCATCCATCTTCAGCCTACAGGCCCATAGTATCTGGCAGACTTTCCTATGAAGCAGGAAATTTCAAAGACAGTTCTGCCTATATCGGCAGTTTGTCAGTCATTTTCTTCTGTGTCCTGCAGAATGTCTGGCAGACTCTTTCATGAAACATGAACCCTGAAGAACTGTCTCATCTTTAGAAGACTTCAGAAATCATTTTTCTGTAGGTTCTGTAGGTCCAGTTCATACAGCATAACATCAAGCAGTCCAGAAAAGAGTAGTTTCTTGCCCAAATGGCTAGCAAACTCCAAAAGGAGCCTCTTCAATGCACATTATCCTCTTGAAGTAGATTGGTGCTGCCAGGAGCAGATGTGTCTTATTGTCATGAAAAGTCTTAAGTTTTTAAAACATTTTAAATGCCATATTCTGTTATTCTTTGAAAGATTTGAAGAATATCTCTCCATCTGAAATATATCTCTGTATATCTAAAAACACCTAACTATCATGATTACAAGTTTGACTATTATAGATGACTCTCTATTAACCTATATTTCTTAATTATACATTACACTTTAAAATAAGTTTTACAAACACAATACCTTAATCAAGAGCAGAAATATACATATAACAAAATTGGCCTAAAATTTGTATCAATAGACCAAGATCCATACCAACGCAAAGTGTTCATATCTATAGCATATCCCCTTTTAAATGTAAACGAACATTTATAAACAATATTTGAGAATTTCGGCCTAGTTCTCTCCAAACTGCTTCCTGTTTTTTGTTGGATGAAGTAACTTTTGGGGGTGTTTATGGTAACCTTTTAGGGGGTCTTAGTCCATTAAACCTGACCTTCTTTAACCCAGAATAATTCCACAGTCTCTTTCTTTGGAAACAAAAGCAGAACTGGGCAGGACAGAAACCTCTGTCAACAATCCTGAGTGATGCAACCCAGACCCAGAAAGACAAACATGGTATGTACTCACTTACAAGACGACATTAGCCATAAAGTAAAGGATAGTAGTGCTACAATTCATATATCCAAAGAAGCTAAGTAACAAGGAAGGCTCAAGGGAGGATACATGAATCTCACTGTGAAGGGGAAATAGAATAGACATTGCAGGTAGATGGAGGGTGCACATGGGAATTGGAGGGATCAGGTTGGCAGAGGATGGAGGGATAGAATACTGGAAAAGACAACCAGAATCAGAGGCCTCTCTGGGGTGAGCTAGAAACCTAGTGCAATGGAAATTCCAAGGAATCTTTGGGGGTGACCCTAGCTAAGACTCCTGAACTAGCCATCTCCTGCAACCAGGTAATATTTCCAGTGAAGAGACTGGGACCCCAACCTAGCCACAGAATCTTTGACCTACAATTTGCCCTGCCTACAAGATATGCTGGGGTAGAGGTGGTGCAGAATTTATGGGAATGGACTAACAATGACTGGTCCAGTTTGAGATCCATGAGAGGGAATCCACTCCTGACACTGCCTAGAGGACCAGAACCCAGAGAATGGACAGACCAGAAGCCTAGGATACAACCAAACATGACTGGCAAAAGAAAAAATGACAACGAAATGATTCCTTATAGGAGGAAAACAGCCTGGAAGACCTGACAGAGCAGTGGCCACACTTGCATAGACTGGCCTGCATGAGCATATGCACTAATGCCTTCCTCTTGGGCCAACCTGGAGTCTTTAATCATATTTGGAGACCACTGACATGGAATTGCCTCTGTAGCTATGTGCTTTACTACTCACAAGACTCCTGATGTCTATGTTGTTGACTCTATGCCTTCTCACCCCATCCCCCAAAATATGTCAATGCAGAGTCATCATAACAATTCCTAATGATATTCTGCTATACTCATAGATTGTTGCCTAGCCCAGGAGTCCATCAGATAGGCTTCACACAGCAACTGCTGGAAAAAGATGCACAGACTCACAGACAAATATTAGGTGGACCTCAGGGAATCATGTAGAAGACTGGAAGGAAAGATTGTAGGAGCGAGAGGGATCAAGGACACCACAAGAAAATTCACAAAATCAACTTACCTGCTCTCATAAGAACTCAAAGAGACTGAACTGCCAACCAGAAAGTTTGCATGGGACTGACCTAAGCCCTCTGTACATGTTACAGTTGTGTAGTTTGGTCTTCTTGTGGGGCTCCTAACAATGGGAGCACGGGCTGTCTCTGATTCCATTGACTGCTTTTAGGACCCTTTCTTCCTACTGTATTCACTTGCTCAGCCTTAATAGGAGAAGAGATGCATAGTCCTTTTTTGTTTGTTTGTTCGCTTGTTTTTTGACTCAGCTTTGAAGTCTGTCCTGGAACTCAGTCTGTAGACCAGCCTGGCCTCAAACTCAGAGTTTCACCAACCTCTGCCTCCCAAGTCCTGGGGTTAAAAACTTGTGCTACCACCATCCTGTTGAGATTCCTAGTCTTGTTGCAACTTGTTATTCCATGGTTGACGATGTACATAGGAAGTCTGCCTTTTCCTGAAGATAAAGGAGGAGGACTGGATGCGGCATGGGGCAAGGGGATGTTGCCTCTCAATCACGAGGACCTGAATTTGGATCCCAACAACCATGTAGGAAGGTAGGAGTCTCATGGATGCCTGTAACTCCAACTCTAATGATCTGACACACTGCTCTGTCCCTATTCTGATATTAATTCTCTATCTCCCTCTCCCCCTCACTCAAACCCCCCCCAACTCTAGTGCTATTTCACTTGTATTATAATAAAAAGCTTGCCTAAAGACCAGAACATAAAACAGCAATACTAGTTAGTCATTGAATCTAAGTGGTGGTGGTGCACAACTTTAATCTTAAGTACTAAAGAAGAATATAAGGTGAGATGAGACAGTAACTCACTCCATTTCAGTCTGAAGATTCATAGAGATAAGAGCCTTTTAATGGCTTGGCTGCTTTGCTTTTCAGATCTTCAGGTTGAACCCCAATATCTCTCTCTGGGTTTTTATGATTAGTTCTAGAGTTGGCACCCAATGTTTGGGATACAAATTCATAAAAATAACCTGTTTGCCTGTGGTTTTTATGTTTTTTTTGAGACAGGATTTCTTTGTAGCTTTGGAGACTGTCCTGGAACTAGCTCTTATAGACCAGGCTGGCCTTGAATTCACAGCAGTTCACCTGTCTCTGCCTCTGAGTGTTGGGATTAAAAGCATGTGCCACCACCGCCCAACTTTTGCCTGTGATTTTTAGCCACTGGCACAGGCCAGTGCTGCATGTGGGTGTCTAGTCCCACCTAGTTAGGCTTTCTTTTCTTTTTTTCCCAAGCCTCTGAGCAAGGATGGGATTTTCCTGTTATAACCTCTCTGAAACAGTCTTCAGCTGCCACCTGCCTCATGTGCTTTTTACAAACAATCCCCTATGTAGTTTTCAGACAACAGGCTATCTCTCTCTCTCTCTCTCTCTCTCTCTCTCTCTCTCTCTCTCTCTCTCTCTCTCTTTCCTTTATGGATTGCAAGCTCTCCTTGAACCCCCTTCCAGACTGCAACCAAACTAGGTAGCTGCCTTGAAATCCAGACAGACTTTTACTGTTATACATAGCAACAATAAGCCTCACAACTTAACAACTTCAATGGCAGATTTAGTGAAACAATTGGGAATTCTTAAAGGAAAGAATAGTTAAAAGAGAGAGTTTTCCCCACATTAAGAAATGAGAAAAACACTATGCCTTACCCTCTCTGAGGAGTGGATGGGGTGGTGTGTGGGGAAGGGGGGAGGGAATGGGAGGAGGAGAGGGAGGGGAAACTGGGATTGGTATGTAAAATTTAAAAAAAGATAGCATGTTTACTTTTTTAAAAAAATAAAAAGATAAAAGAAGAATTAAAATGGAGGGATTTGGGTCTCTGTATGATATTATGCTATACAGTTTGGAAATGGAATGATTAAATGAGAGGTTATCTAATTTAGATGGGATTTATGTAATTCAATTGTAAACATTATCAGCTTTATCATTTTTGTCTTATCACTAAAAAAAGATGGTTAATCTGAATGCTACAATACAGGCCTTAGAGAAACCTAATAAAGCAGATCACAGAGATATTCAAATCCAGTCAAAGGAATTTAGTGAATAACCAAATATTAATAACATTGCATTATAAGAATAGAGAAAAATAGCCAATGGTTGTCAGACAACCAATATTGATATATCCAGTAACCTTACAGGAATTTCCAAATATCATAGGCTCTGTTACAGCTAACTGGACTTCTTTGCTAATATTATATTTAAGGAAATTCAGGGAAGCAATAGTCTCATTTGGCATGCATTCACCTTTTATGAAGGAATTGTTAAACTCGAAGTCAGTTTGTAATACAGTTATCCCCAAAGTCTGGATAGAATTGGTTAGTGGTGTTTTAAAGTCTGTTCCACAATTACATTGGAATACCTTTTTCAGAGAAGAGACTAGGATTATTGAACAATGGAGTAAAGCTAGAGGTAGGGAAATCTCCCAAGATCGAATTCTTGGAGAAGATTATGCTACTATAGAAAGGCAAGTTGTATTTGATTACCAAACCCTGGATTTATGCTGCACAGCAACTTTGATTGCTTAGGATAGAATTGGAGAAATAGGAAAGAAAATTGAGTCATTTACAAAAGTTATATGGGTCCCAAAGGAAGACTTTATGGATTTCTTACTAAGATTGACTTCAGTAGTAAATAGAATGATACCAAATTCAGAAGCTAGACAAATAATAATTTAAGCTCTGGCTTTTAAAAATGCTAATTTCCTATGCAAAAAGTGATTTCCAGAGTTTTAAGGAAAAATTGAAATGTCAAGTGTTTCAATTGTGGCAAACACAGTCACCTTAAAAGGGATTGTAGACAGGACACTCCTAGAAACAATATTTTTCTAAGAATAATCTACTCAGAATGTCCCTCCCTTCTGAATTATGTAGAAGGTGTGGCAAAGGCAGACAATGAACAAATGAATGCAGGTCAATGAGGAATATTCAAGTTAATTCATTGCCATCAGGAAACTCCATGAGGGGCCTCTCGCAGGCTGCTATGCCAAATCCAGGTCAGTTGTTTCCTGCCACCCTAGAGGAAACTTCATCCCAGAGCAATTAAAGAACCTAATGCCTATTATAAGAAACCATACTGCTCTGGATAACAGAACAGCTATAGGAGAGAAAAGAAAAAATTCAGAAGAAACCATAAAGCAAGTATTTTGGCAAACTTGTATAAATCAACAAAGACAAAATTTAAAAATACGAATAAATGACATTGTCATTGAAGGTCTGTTAGACACAGATGTAGCTGTAACAATAATTTCATCAGAATCTTGGCATCCAAACTGGATTCTTCAGGAAGTAAATGTTCAGATTTTAAGGATTGGAACTTTATCTCAGGTAGAGCAAAGTGTGAGATGGGTCATATGTATAGGGCCAGAAGGACAGAGAGGAATATTAAAACCATATGTGGCTAATATAACGATAAATTTATGAGGATATGATTTGTTACAGCAATGGAATATTCACATTAATATTCCCCAAATTTTAGAAACAAACCATAAATTAATGTATGTTTTTGGCAAAATTATTGGAAGATATTATAAAGAATAGTCACTAATCATTCAGGTTGTACAAGAACAGGGCACAACAGCTGCTGACATTACAAATTCACCAACAGCCCTACCTTTAAAATGGTTGGTAGACAAACTATTATGGGTTAAGTATTGGCTTTTAACAATAGAGAAACTGGAGGCTTTAGAACAGCTGGTACATGAGTAACTAGATGCTCAGCATATTTAAGAATCAACCAGCACTTGGAATTCTCCTGTATTTGTAACTAAAAAGAAATCTGGAAAATGGAGAATAGTAACAGATATAACAGCAGTTAATAAGGTGATTCAGCCAATGGGCTCTCTATAGTCTTCCATTCCTTTGCCTTATCTATTGTCTAAGGGATGGCCTTTTATAGTTATTGATGTAAAAGATTGTTTCTTCACTATACCATTATGAGGAAATGGCAGAGAAAAATTTGCCTTCACAGTGCCTTCTCATAGTAATTCTCAGCCTGGAAAGAGATGTCAATGGAAGATTCTCCCACAGGGAATGTTAAATAGCCCACCCTGTGCTAACATTTTGTAAGTCAGCCATTGGTAATGATACATAAATGATTGAATCTTTAGTTTAATATCACATAGATGATATTTTGCTATCTTATTCAAATGTAGATACTTTGGAAAGAATATTTGAAGAAGTGAGGGAAATTTTGCCTTATTGGTGATTACAAATTGCTTCTGAAAAATGCAAAGAGGAGATTCTATTTGTTATTTAGGTTTTAAAACAGGTTTATAAAAATTAGATCCCAAAAGGTGCAAATTAGGAGAGATTGATGGCAAATTCTTAATGACTTCCAAAGATTACTAGGAGACATTTCCCATCTATGGCTCACTATTGGGATATGTACTGATGACCTGATTAATTTAAACAAAACCTTACATTGTGACAAAGACTTAAATAGTCCCAGGGAATTATCAACTGAAGCTGAGAGAGAATTGGCTTTGATTGAAGAGAAATTACAGAAGGAACATGTGGATCATGTGAATCTGAATCTTAACTGCATTCTGATCTGATTGCCCTCCAAACATTCCCCTACGGGAATTTTAATGCAAAGGAAAGATATTATCTTAGAATGGATTTTTTGCCAGATAAACTGAATAAAAAAAAATAAAAACTTATGTAGAAAAGGTTTCTAAGTTAATTCTGATAGGAAAATTGAGACTTTGTCAATTAGCAGGAATAGACTCAGCAGAAATTATAGTAACTTTTAATAATGATAAAGTTGACAAATTATGGGAAGAAGTGAACCCTGGCAAAGAGATTTTAATAATTTTTTGGGAGAGATTAACAACAACTATCCCAAAGCAAAAGAATTCAACTTACAAGAGAACTAACTAGATCCTTCCTCACATTGTATGGGATATAACTGAAGCCTCTACATTTTATACTGATGCAAATAAATCAGAAAAGGCAGGTTACAAACCAGAAATTTTAGGTAAAGTAGATCAAAGCCTTAATGATTCTGCCCAAAGGTCAGAATTATATTCTATTCTGATGGTACTGAGGGATTTTAAAGAACCTCTCAATGAAGTTACCAATTCAAAATATGCCAAAAGCATTTTTTGCATATTGAAACCACTGAATTTATGCCAGATGGTACAGAATTGAATTTATTATTATTTAGTTACAAGATACAATCAGGAATAGGGATCATCCCATATGCATAGCACACATCTGATCCTGTATGGGTCTGCCATGTCCTCTAGCACTAGGTATTACAGAAATTGATCAATTATTGATTGGAAATGTGCTGAATGCATCACAATTTCATTAAAAAACATCATGTCAATAGCAACTTTTTTTAAAAAAGACTTTTCCATCACGTGGCAATAAGCCAAGGAAATTATAAGGAAATGTCCTACTTGTTCTTTATACAACTAAACACCATTACCTGCAGAAAGTAACCAAATGGTACTAAAAGGAATGAAATCTGGCAGATGGATATGTTCTATTTTGCAGAATTTGGAAAACTAAATTGTGTAATTTAGTTTTGTAATAATTGGTACCTATTTAGTTTTTTAATAGGCTACTACTTTGAGTTAGGAAAAGGCTTTTGGTAATCACACATTTGTTAGAAGTTATGGCCACCATGGGTATATCTTTACAAAGACAGACAATGCTCTAGCATATGTCTCTAAGAAAACAAAGCAGTTTTTGCTTATTATAATATAAAACAAATTCCAGGTATACCACACAATCCTACAGGCCAGGCAGTTATAGAAAGATCAATTCAAACTCTAAAGGATATGCTAAATGAATAGAAAAAGGATGATAAATACTCCCAGATATTTATTTCATAATGCTTTATTAACTTTGAATTTTCCAAATGCTAATGGGAAAGGAACAGCAACTGCAGAGAAAGCTTTGGATCGTAGAAAAAATACAAATAAATCAGTCAATATACTTTAAAGATATACGGACCTCAAAATGAAAGCCAGGACAAATTTTATCTTAAGGAAGGGGTTTTGCTGTGTTTCCACAGAAAAAGAAAAGCCATGGATACCATCAAAATTGATAAAGATTCAATTTGAACAAGACACGTCTCTTAATTAGAAGAGATGATATTTCACTAAGCACCATGGCCATTTAATCTAAACTAACCTATAAAACTAACAGATATAACTTGCCAAAAGAGAATCTCCCTATTATTAGGATTGAGGAAAGATTTTGTTTCTGTCTATTCAGGAGAATAAAGGCATCAAGCAAAGGAATCCAAAGACCACTCAACAAATGAGACGTCTGAATAAATGAAATAAACAAATCATCTGGAAAAAAGTCCCAAGAAAAAGAGTAATTAGCCGATAGGTATAACACATTTCCAACAAAATAAAATTTTATAAATCTTCCAAAATATTTGTTTCTGCTGTTCTCTATAGACACATAATGCAAATAGTCTTTCTGTAGTCCCAGTTCAGTTAAAGCTTAAAGCTGGATTTGGATTTGGAGTGTGGCTCTCTTCTTCTCTAAACCTAAGTATGCTTATTAAAGTGAAATCCAAAATCTCTGTCTCATGTCAAAGGAGCCACTTGATATGGAACAGAAGAAAAACAAAAAATTAAGAACTATTTTATTGCCATTAATCACAAAATCCTTTGATTTTATATTGAGTCATTAACAGCTTTTCTTAAGGTGTAAGTATTAAAAGATTATTGGATATATTTTAACTACATACTTTATATAATTCAGAATGCTTTATATATTTAAAATAAATATATTTATATATAATATGTATTTGTATACTATAAATATATATCATATCTCTATATTCATATAATATATTTAATATATATAAATATATATGTTCTAAACTTTTTATCATGATATTAATGGTCATATTAGAGTACTAACTAACTCTAGCAAAAGGTTTCATCTACCTTCCTGTACATGATTTCAGGTTTGAGTCTCAGTTTTCTTCAGCAACCTTTGAAGTTTCCCAAAGGAAAGTGGGACTCCACAACATGATTCCTCCAGGACTATGATAACACTACTAAGCTGAAAAACACCACCCAAAGATCAGCTTTTGGACTATAAACTGCTCAGAACAATTTTGAGGTGACTTCCTGAGATGATCCAGTCTAACAGACTACTCTACTCAGAATTTGAGAAAAGTCCTGCCCTTTCCCATTTTGCATAGACTGCACAAAAAAATGATAAATCTACCTCTTTCAGGACTAGACAATTAACCCAAATTTTTCTATTCAGGATCCCCTTAAGGTGCTGTCACCCCCAGACAACAGGAAATAAATTTAAGCATACAATACACATATTCCCAAGAGTTGGGGTGGGTGGCTTTTGGTTGTTTAATGGGTTATGGATATTTGTCATTATTTAGGGGGGTTGGTTACAAGTTGTTATTGGTTATGGCAAGAAAGAAAGGAGAACAAAGGAGATTAGATTAAGATTTCTTGTTTTGAAAAGAAAAACGGGGATATAGATATGATAGGATAAAAGGGTAGATTGTTGAATATACTCTGAAAAGAAAAAAAGGAAGGATATTTGTATGATAAGATAAAAAAGTAGGTTATTGAATCTACTTTTAAAAAGAAACTACTAGTTTTGAATATTTTCCATTTGATTGGATTTTTGTATATTTTATGCAAATTTTGTATATTGAGATTAATTTTCTTAAAACACACCATACATTTCTCATCTTGTTCAAGGTATTGTACCTACACAACTCATTTAACAATGTAATGGAAATTTCTAGTCCTTGAAAATTATTATTACCAAATGTTTAAGATAATAAGGAAATGCAGGCTAGTAGTTAATCACTTATTATAATTGAACTTATAGTCACATTAAGTATGTTTTCAAGATCAAACAAAGATATATTTTAGATAGACAGGTCATCTTCAAACACTTCAGAGATCTACAAAATATGGCCTTTATGATGTTTTAATAACATTGGCTCTTTTCTTATGACAATGAGACTTATCTGCTCCTGGCAGTACCAATCTACTTCAGAGAAAATAATGGACATTAAAAAAAAAAACAAAAAAAAACTCCACACAGAGTTTACATTCTTTGTGGCAAAGGTAAACCACTGGGCAAGAAAATGTCTTTGACTCAACTACTGACAGTATGCTCTCCTAAATGGACAAACAGGATACTAAAGAATGTGACTACCAAACATTGTCATATGCTTCTTCACGGAAAGTCTGTTCAATATGCTATGCTTGTAGGCTGAAGATGGATACCCTAATGTTGCAAAGGAACTTTGGGTTACTGTCAAGGTATCCAGCTGATTCTGTCATTTCTCACTTTTTTGGAAGTGATTTGCTTGCACTTCCTGCTTTCTCAGTTAATATAATTTCCCTTCTTGGGTCTCTGAGGGAGTTGAAGACTAAATAGTTATAGTTTTCCTTCCTAACCTGGAACAGAAAGTAAGTTACAATAGAATGTAAATTAAGTACAAGACTTTGGACTCACCAAAATAGGATAAATATGGAATATTATCCCTGAGTTTGTCAAATGCAAATGGAATAGGCATTGATGATGTATTTATTGCCTGTATATATTATATATAGTCATTGTACTTATTGTATATAGTTTTTCTTATATTAGGTATAGTCTTTATTTTAGATGAAAAGGGGGGAAACAGTGATATTTCATTTGTATTTTGATAAATAAAGCTTGCCTGAAGACCAGAATGCAAAACAGCTGCACTACTCAGCCATACAAGTCAGGTAGTGGTGGTGCACATCTTTAATCCCAGCATGAGAGAGGAATGTAAGGCAGGATGAGACAGGAACTCGCTGCCTTTCAATCTGAAGATTTCATAGAGGTAAGAGCTCTCTAGTGACTTGGTTGCTTTGTTTTTCTGATCTTCAAGTTAAACCAATATATCTTCCTCTGGGTGTTTATTATTTGTGCTACACCTAACACTGCCTGAAGGGCTAGGACCTAGAGGTTAGATGGCCTAGAAACCTGGGATAGAACCAAACATGACTGACAAAAGAAAAAAAAATAGGTCAATGAAATGACTTCTAATGATATTCTGTTATATTCATAGATTGGTGCCTATCCCAATTGTCATCAGAGAGGCTTGCTCCAGCAACCTATGGATGAAGATACCTACAGCTAAACATTAGGCAGGGTTCAGGGAATCCTTTGATGGGGTGGGGGAGGAGAATTGTAGGAGTCAGAGGGGTCAAGAATACCATAGGAAATTTCACAGAATCAACTAACCTGGGCTCAGAGGGGCCCACAGAGACTGAACTGACAACGAGGAAGCCTGCATGGCACTCTTTGACCCTCTCCGTATGTTACAGTTGTGTAGCTTGATCTTCTTGTGGGACTCCTAACAGTGGAAGCAGGGGCTGTCTCTGACTCTTTGGCCTGCTTTTAGACCCTTTTCTTCTTACTGGGTTGCCTTTTCCAGTCTTAATAGGAGAGGGGTTGTCTATTCTTACTGCACCTTGATATGTCATGTTTGGTTGATATCCATGTGAGACCCACCCTCTTCTGGAGGAGTGGTTGCAGGGATAGAGGGGAGGTGGGGGGGACTGGGAGGAGAAGAGGGGAAACTGCCATCAAGATGTGTCTTAGTTAGGGTTTCTATTGCTGCAATGAAACATCATGTCCAAAAGGCAAGTTGGGCATGAAAGGGTTTATTTGGCTTATGCTTCAGCATTGCTGTTCATCACAGTACAGTAGAAGGTCAAGACAAGAACTCAAAAAGAGCAGGAGCTCAGAGTCAAGAACTGATACAAAAGCCATGGAGGTACAAGCCACTATAGGCTGGGCCTTCCCCCATTGATCATTAAATGAAAGAATGCCTTACCGCTGGGGCAGTTTTTCAACTGAGACTCCTTCTTCTGATGACTCTAGCTTGTGTCAAGCTAATACCAAAACCAGCCAGTACAGAATATAAGTAACAATAATAATAATAGATATGATCTGTTAAAATGACAAGTTTATGGCTTTTAATATTAACTCAGATTTAGTTACTAATATTTTAGGTTGAATTAATTTACCAGGCTACAGCTACACAGAAACTTCCATGGAGTACCATCTTTAGCAGAACCCCCAGAAGGGAATGGGGCAGAGGTGGTAGCAATCAGAAAAACATAAAAGAAAATTAAACAACAGGGATGAGGTTCCTACTCCCCGAAAGCTTGAGCAGTTATACATTTATGTCCTTCAATTAAGTATAACAAAAGACTGAGGGCCTTCTATACATAAGCAAAAATACCCCAAAATGAGGCATGGGGAAGACAAACTGACTTGGAACCTGTCCAACAACGTGGTTTGGAATTAGTTGGTTGTTTTTTCTTGATTCCTAATGTTACTTTGAAGTCTGCAATTGTCTCTAAGTTTTAATTTCAGTCACTCCCCCCCTCCCCAGTCTTTGTTGCCTCTTTTAAAGGGGGATATCAAGAACAATCTGCATTTCTATGCATTCTGAGGCTTCCCCAGTCTTTGCTGTAAATGTTCTTGCTCCAAATCTCTTATTCTTTTTGGGAAATGTGTAACAGGAAGACTCCAAAGAATCCATGCCTTCTCTTGAGCCCACAAAGCTTAACCAAGAACTGAGAACTTAAAGCACAGTGCTCTGAAATGCTACAGTCTGTAGATAAAAACAAACAACAAAAACTGATACATCAAGCTGTATTCACATATTTACGTATATATAGCAACCTGCAACAAAGAAAAAGAAACTATCAATTTAATGCTATCAACACTGGGTGGGCTGGTAGCTGGTAAGATCCCAGCCTATGGTGGCTGGTACCATCAGGAAATGAAGAGGGGAAAATGAAGTAATTCTATTTTAATTGACATATTTTAAAGAGTAGTTTGATGGGGAGAAAGGCTTTTTAGGAGAAGAAATTTTCTTAAACTGGAGTCAAGAAATGAAAAGTTTAACTCAAATGGCAATGGCAGGAGATGGCTAGTTGCGTTCTTCTTTCATTCATAGCCATTGCTCAATTGTTGGAACTTTTATTTTAGAGCAGTCTTGTTCTCAGCTAAAAGATGGCATTAATGTGTACAGTCTGAAATTAAGTTACCTTGATTAGTCAGGCCTTGGCTGTGATTTGTAAGTAGAAAGGGCTATGCCCCACTTTATGTGCGTCCTTGAGAAAGTCATTTTAAAAAGATTACTCTTGTGTTTTACTGTACTTCTATCCCCCTTCCACAGAGGACAACAAGATCCTAATAGTTAGGTACCTTAGACCCTAATGATAAGGACTACACACAAGAAATGGTGTGGGACATAGGAGCACCTGGCTATGGTTAAATGTAATGTCTTCCTGATAAAACTGCCGTGCTAGGATAGAACTCTTACATGACGCCTAAGGAAACACTGAAGATCACAGCTCACATCCAGAAAAACAAATGTGGGCTCAGTTTTATTTCTTTAGGATATGTGACTACTGTAGGAACTCCTTCAGCCGGTAACCTTTAAGTTACCAGCCCACTTGGGCATGGCCTCTTATACTATAAATGCTGACATAAAGAGTGCTCTCTCTCTCTCTCCCAGCTGCTGGATTCAGTTCCTATTTCCCGTTCGTGCAGAGGACTGTGATCTGTGAGTCTACTCCTAAATAAATAACCCTTTATTATACTCAATTCTGAGCTAGCATGGGATCATTTTTTTTTTAGCGTCCATCTTCATGTGACTTTTCCAACAAAGGTTTAAAGCTGTTTCTTTTGTTCTATTAATTAAGTCATTGTGTACTAATTATATATGTATATCACCAGCATATTTGCATTCATTTTTATAACATACAAAGGACTCTCAAAACTTTAGGGTAAAATATCATTTCAAGATGTCTAGAAGTACTCATTTCAACAATACATGTACCAAACCTGGCATGACATAGAAAAGATAAAAATAGGCTAAAGACATAAAGCAAATATATGAATGAAAAATTTATTTAAAATATTCAATATGATGAGTTATAGTAGGGGAATGCCATGAGCCTATACAATCAACTTTTTTAATGATAAAATCAAATGCTGTTAATAATTTGAGAAAATTAAAGGTCTCAAAAATTGCTGATACTAATATCTATTGAAAAAGCCAGTCTATAAAATAGAATTTTTGGTTGTGAGCCTAGCCTTTAATGGCTGAGCCATCCCTCCGGACAACAATGCGGACACTAAGAGAGACTTACATAGATATAATCTAGATGGGAAGTAGAAAGTAGAAAAAGACAAGATCTCCTGAGTAAATTGGGAGTATGGGGACCTTGGGGGAGGATTGAAGGGGAGAAAGGAGTCAGAGAGAGGAGCAGAGATAAATGTAGAGCTCAATAAATATCAATAAAAAATGTATAAAAAATACAATTTTTAATACACATGCATATGCATGCAATCACATACCACTAATAACTCAGCAGTTGTAACCTTGACATTTATTTTCAAAAACTACAACTGGTTATTCATAACAGATATTTGTAGCACAAAACAAGAAACAACAAAAAACTGAAAACACCCAAAATGTCCATTAATGAGTTAATGAATGGTTCCTTGAATACCAAACAATAGTTAAACTGTGGAAACCAATACCATAGACTATTACTTCACAATGAGAAAGAATTAACTATTTATATATATACAAATGGGGTGGCTCCCAGAAGTGTTATATAGAATGAGAATCAAAAAATGGCAATGATTTCATTTATGTCACATTCTCAAAATAGCAAAATTATAGAGATGGAAATCATTGGTTGGCAGAGGGGAGTTGAAGGCAGGGGCAAGCATCACTGTCATATGGGAGCACAGGGCATCCTTATGGCGATGGCCAGTAGTGGCAGCATAAATGACTCTGGAACTATAAATAACTAGCACAGGAAAATAAAAAACATATCTTCTATTCAGGTCAAATTCCTGGCTTCATGTTGCCCTATATTTGTGTGATGGAACAACAGTAGAAAATGTATGGAGGATACACAAATCCTCTCTCCTCACTGTTTTTATAATTCTCTGTGAAACTACTTTAAAATTAGGTGTTAATAAAATAATTAAATCCAAGGCTATGCATTCAAACTCTGTAGAGTTCACCTGCCTATGTGGAACACATAAAAAGCGGCAAATGAAGCAGAAGAGGTGACTCAGCATTTCAGAGAATGTACTACTTCTCCAGAGCATAGGAGGCTCACAACCACTTGCAACTTCAGTTTCAGGTGATCCAATGTCCTCTCTGGCTTCTGCAGGCACTCGTATGCACGTAGCATGCATGCACGCACGTGTACACACACACACACATACACACACACATGAAAATTGCTGTACACAACAGGACAGAATTAACCTTGTGAATGCTACTCTGGACATTTTTAGTGTATTTTCTTCTCTTCTCCCCACAGGAGTGCGTGACTGCAAGAGGCTACACAGCAAGAAGCAATTTTCACACCAATCATTAAGTTTGTTCTGAAGTTAAAGATAAAATAAATAATGAGTGCCAAGACTTGGAAGATCTGTTAAAGAGAGTTTGAATATTTTTTTCAAAAGAGATAGAGAATAAACATTTTAAGCTTTATGGGCTGTCCAGTGTGTTTTTAATACTAGTGAATGCTGCCTTTGCCAAAAAGCAACCACAGCAATAGGTGTAGCTGTCAGCATAGCTGTGCCTCCAACTACTTACAAAACACATGCTGGTCAAGCCTGCAGGTGGTTGTTTGCTGACTTCCAAGCCCCCTGCTACCCCAAGTCTTAATTTTGTATTTAGATCATTTACCTCACACAGATAGCACAGATGAAGAAATACTGGAATTAGGAGCCATCCTCCAGCCTTATCACTGACTGTGCTCTCCCTCAAGTGTAAAAGAAGACAAACAGCAAAACTCTCTTCCAAAGCCCAGAATGTTGAAATCTTATATCGACTGCCTAGATAATTCACATGGAGCATCTTTTCTCGGCTATGACGTCTGAAACAGAAACAGAAACACTGCAAACGATTAAAACTCAACTTTAGAAGGAGGATTGTGCACGTGGGTCCTTCGCTAACAACTGTGAATGCAGCTTCTTTATCAGAGAGAAAAGAGTTGATGTCAAAAAGAAAAGTTTACTGAAATAACCATGATGAACAGCAAGTTTTCTTTCATATTTCATATTTTCTATGAAATCTCAACTGAAAAGCATGCATGGGCTTTAAGATGCCATTCTTTTGAGGTAAATTATCTTATCACTTCATTGAAATATATATTTTATTAGAATGGCATGCATGATATTTAATCCTGATTGTCAACTTTATGGGATTTAGAGTCACCATAGAAATAAATCTCTGGGCATATCTGCAAGCAGATCTCTAAATTGGGTCAGTTGATGCGGGAAGAGTCACCCTGAATATAGGAAGTACTATTGTGCAGGCTAGGATCCAGGACTGGATAAAAAAGGGAAAAAATCAAATTGAATATCAGCATTCATCTCTCTCTGGTTCCTGTCTGTGGATGTGGCATGATCAAGCACCTTACACTCATGCCATCATGATGGCTATCTCCCCTCAAACTGTAACACAGAATGAACCCTTCATCCTTTAGGTTGCTTCCTCTAAGTTATTTGTTCACAACAATAATGGAAGTAGCTAAGACAGAATGACTACTTAAAAGACTCAATCCCACTTAACACAAGGTGCTGTTTGGGAAAGGGAGTTCAAATACATTAATGGCAGTGGGTATGCAAATTTGGAAAGTCAAATGAGCCATCATCAACCATAGATTGCCTTAGTAACACTTATGACTGTTATAGTGCATGGAGACGAAGGAGCCAATAAAATTCATGAATTATAAATATATTTGAATTTTAATACACATTTAGTAAAATTTATTATAGTTAAACTTTTGGAATTCTTTTATTCTTAAAGGTAAAAGAATTAAAATATAAAAGAATAAGCACTAAGTCACTGAGAGAGTTAAAAAATAATGAGCGTTAAGCATTTGATTAAGAAAATTTGTATGTGGCATAATAGTTTTAATTCAAAGATGATTTCCAGTTTTATAGGCTTATAATGTCAAACTGCAACATCTACTTCTTGAATATATTAGCTGAAGAGGTTTTAAAATGTTCTTTGTAGGGAGGAAGATATAGAAGCAAAGGCGCAACAGATGCTGAGACATGAATGAGAAAAATAGAAAAATCTTTTAATAGTGCATGAAGACATGTTTATGGATTTCTACAGATGAAGACACCAGCAGCCCCAGAGCCCTGACTCACCTACAGCTGCTTATTGGCAGAGCCGACACAAATGCCTGTGGTTCTTGGTGCTTATCCTAGGGTCCCTTCCAATCACCACTTTGAGGCTACTCAGAGAAAGTATCACAAGAGCATGAAGAAAAGTGAGATACAGACAAGATGTAAGGGCTCTGTCATGAAGAAATCTGTTTTTTGTTGAAATGGGTATAGAAATAGTCAAAATACGGCTAAGAAAAAAATGGAAGAGGCAAAGTAGGGAAGGGAAGAGAAGGAAGGGTAAGGGAGGGGAGGTTGGGTAAAGGAAGGGAAGGGATCAAATACAGGTCACCCTAGTCAGAAAAAAATGCCTGCCGTTGATTGTTTATTTGTTTGTTTTAATAGTTTTGGGATTTTTTTTTTAAGAATTTCACACATGAGCACTGCATCTTATCACTCTTCCTTCCCACTCATTCCTCTCCAATAATAAATTATTGCTATATCCATATATATATAACCTAAGAGTGCATTAGATTTGCTCTCTCTCTCAGCAGCCACCCCCCAACCTAGGCCCTCAGTTACTGGTTGTGGAGAGAGAGCAAATCTTTTGCATTCAAGGATGAACTCCCACATAGGTTTTCTAATACCAAGTGGTCATCCCTGAACACATGCACATAGGTGCTAAGCTAATGGACTCTTAGGTTATACATACACATGTGCACATATATATGTATATGCATATGCATGTAATGATAATTTTGCACAGAGATCACGAATTTGAGAGGGGAGAGGAATGAGTGGGAAAGAGGAGGGAGAGGAAACAAAGACAGGCAATTGGTGGAGCAAGCTGTCTAACTAGACTAACTGAAGCAGTGAGCTCTGGCTTCAGCAGTCAAGAAACCTCCTGAAGGGTGTGGTGCTCATCAGACAAAGGGATGTGAGAACTGACAATGCAGAGAAGCAGAATAGTCCAGGTGAGGAAGTGTTTCTCTGCTTCTGCCTCTCTCCACTTCTCTGTAGAATTGTGGGTATTGGTACATCTGCTTGGTTTTCACAACACCGTAAACAACCTCTCTCAATCCTCTGTGCAGGTTTGTTATCTACTCAAAACTCAGTGCTGCCCCTCCTTGTCCTCTCATCTATTAAGCATCCACGCTCTCGCCAAATGTGCTAAAACGAGCAAAAGAGCCGCAGCTGGCAAAGAAATGATGACATACATAAGCGAAGATGCAAAGTGTTTACAGTATTAAGCTATTAACCAATGAAGATAAACAATGGTTGAAGGCACATTAGTCCTTAGTAGAAGATACAATTTTTATTATTTTCTTATTTACCTTTATTATTTTCTTTGTATTCCTTTTGCTACCAAAAAAGAGGTAAAATGTGTTTTGATCATGTTTCCTCTTCCCCAGTTCTTCACAGATCCTTATTCCAAATTCTTACCATAAATAGAATATGTACCAAATATATATGTGCCAAGCAAAAATTATAAAAAACAGCTATCAACCCAGATCACTGGAAGAATGGTAGTAATGCTGCAGAAGGTTCCAAACATCGACATTCATTTTCTTTTCTTTTTTTCTTTAAGACAGGGTTTCTCTGTTTTACAGTCCTAACTGTCCTGGAACTAGCTCTTGTAGACCAGTTTGGGATCGAATTCACAGGGATCTGCCTGCCTCTGCCTCCTGAGTGCTAAGATTAAAGGCGTGCATCATTACTGCCCAGTTTCATTTTCAGAGGCTAGCAACGGCTTTAGAGTTTACCCCAATTATATAGACACATGCAGCTAATTAAATCTTGTGGCACTCTGAATGAATCCTAATAACATAAAAGATCACAAGGTAGTTGGCTACTTATTTGAGTTCCTAGGTATATGACCTAGTCCTTCAGTTAAAATAATACATTCTTAAACCTCACCATACCCTTTCCTGGCAGTTTTTTATTACAAATACAAAATATAATAATCAAAAGAGTAAATAGTTTGACTCTCAGAATGATTTATAGCATATTTTTTTTACAGGGAGAATGAATTGAGTAGATTCATCGAAGTGAAAAATTTCCAATTATATTGTTCCCTTGTTTAATTAAACAGATGCTAGATAGTTTTCAGAATAGCATTTCAGAGACCTCTTTTGTGTAGAATTGCTTACTGTTGTTAAATGTTATGCTCTTCTAAGTGAAAACACTAATATAACCCTGACTAAGCATCTATTAGGTACAAATCACAATTCCTTTTGGTCTCCCTTCAGAAATAGCTGACTAATCCTCAGACACTTCTTTTGTGTCATTAAGGTTTGACTTATTATGAAAAATAACTTCTCCATGTTCACTGAGTCATATAGGTATTGTTCTTAGCAATGGGGTACTACTGTTTGTTTGCAGAGAATAACCCTTTGTTGTAGCAACAGCCTGGGTTGTTTGGGGATTTCTATGGAATTCCCTTGGCCAACAACTCAGTGGAATGCAATCCGGTCCTACCACTGGAAGCTGTGCTTGGCTGTAAGAGATAGCTATAAGAGATGACTCAGTAACCTCCATTATTAGGAGTCCTCATTAAGATCACCTTCATAGATTCCAGGAAGTTTCCATTACACTAGGTTTCCATACCGCCCCCAAATACCTATTAATTCCAGCTGTCTTTCCTCACACTCCCTCCCTCTACGTCATCTTCCCCGAACCTGATATCCCCACTCCTGTCCCCACCTGACCATAGTCCACCCATAAAAATCTATTTTGTTTTCCCCTTCCGGAGAGATCCCTACAATACGCCTAAATTCCTCCTCTTTACCTAACCTCTCTGCTATACAGACTTAGCTTGTATTTAACAGCTAATATTCACTTGCAAGTCAAAACATACCATATTTATCTTTCTGAGTCTGTGTTACCTCACTCTGGATGATTTCTTTTCTAGTTTGATCTAATTGCTTGCAAATTTCAAGATGTCACCTTTTAATTGATTTTTATTGAGTTCTACATTTTTCTCCGCTCCCCTCCCTGCCTCTCTCCTCCCCTTCAACCCTCTCCCAAGGACCCCATGCTCCCAATCTACTCAGGAGATCTTGTCTTTTTCTACTTCCCATGCAGATTATATCTATGTTTGTCTCTCTTAGGGTCCTCATTGTTGTCTAGGTTCTCTGAGATTGTGATTTGTGGGTTGATTTTCTTTGCTTTATGTTTAAAAACCACTTATGAGTGAGTACATGTGATAATTGTCTTTCTGTGTCTGGGTTACCTCACTCAAAATAATGTTTTTATAGCTCCATCCACTTTACTGCAAAATTCAAGATGTCATTTTTTTTCTGCTGTGTAGTACTCCATTGTGTAAATGTATCACATTTTCCTTATCCATTCTTCAGTCGAGGGGCATTTAGTTGTTTCCAGGTTCTGGCTATGACAAACAATGCTGCTATGAACATAGTTGAGCACATGTTCTTGTGGCACAATTGAGCATCCTTTGGATATATACCCAAAAGTGGTATTACTGGGTCTTGAAGAAGGTTGCTTCCTAATTTTCTGAGAAATTGCCACGCTGAAGATGTCATTTTTTAACAGCTGAGTAATACTCCATTGTGTAAGTGTACCACATATTCTTTATCCTTTCTTCTGTTAAGGAACATCTACATTGTTTCAAGATTCTGGCTATTATGAACAAAGCTGCAATAAACATGATTAAGCAAGTGTCCATGTGGTAAAATGTAGCATCTTTTGAATATATACCCAATAGCGGTATAATTTTATCTGGAGGTAGATCAATTCCCAACTTTCTGAGGTACTGCCATATTGATTTCCATAGTAGCTGTATAAGTTTGCACACCCATCAGCAATGGAAGAGTGTTCCCCTTGCTCCACAATCATGCTATCATGAGCTGTTACTTCTGTTACTGATCTTAGATACACTGACAGGTGTAAGATGAAATCTGTGTACTGAAAGATAAATGTAGACACCAACTGAACTACAAAACTTTTGACCTAAAATCTGTTCTGCCTGCAAAATATGCTAAGAATGTATGGAAATAGCTCACCAATGTTTGATTTGACTTAGAGCCTGCTCTGTGATATGGAACCTATACCTGATACTGCTTGGGCAGCTAAACACCAGAGGCTAGATAGCCTGGAGACCTGGTATAAATAAAACACATTTGGTCTTTAATGAAATATTAATAAAATACTCCTAATGATATTCTGCTATGCTCATAGTTCAGTGCCTTATTCAGTCTTAATCAGAGAGCCTTCCTCCCACAGCAGATGGGAACAGATGCAGAGACCCACAGCCAGGCACTATAAAAAGATGGTCTAAATGGGAGATCTCCCTCAAATCCCTCTCCTCAGAACTCAGGCAATTCCATGAAAGAGGAGGCAGAAAGGTGGTAAGAGCCAGAGGGAATGAGGACTCCAGGTGAACCTGGCCCTCTGAATCAACTAAGCAAGGCACATTTGGGTTCACAAAGACTGAAGAGCAAACACAAGGTCTACATGGGTCTGCAGCAAGTCCTCTGAATATATATTATTGCTTTTAGCTTAGTATTTTTATGGGACTCCTGACTGTGAGGAGTGGGTATTTGACTTTTATGCTTGCTCTTGGGACTCTTTCTGTTGGGTTCCTGTGCTTCATCTTATTACATTTTTACTTTGTCAAGTTTGGTTGTTATCTCTTAGAAGCCTATTCTTTGTTAATGAGAGACAGAAAGGAAGAGGACCCAGAGGGGATGGGAGGAGGAGAAGAATTTCAAGGAGATGAGGAAGGAAAACAATAATCATGATACAGTGCATGAGTGAAGAATCTATTTTCAATAAAAGTAAAAAAAATTAAAAAGAAGGAAAAACAATTTCTCAGATCCTCAAACGTTTATCAAGTATGACTTTGACAAAGTTGTTTCTTTAAATGCCTTAGCTCACTGTAAAACAATACCTTATTATAGGCAGAAATTTCTTGTTTCAGAAATGCTCAGTCTCAAATACCCAGCAGATGCCTCCCATATTACCACACAGAGGCTTAATATTACTGATAAATGCTTGATCAATAACTCAAGCTTATTACTAACTAGTTCTTACATTTTAACTTAACCCATGTTCCTTATTTATGCTCTGCCACATGGCAGTATCCTGTCTCAGTACAGCGTGCCCATCTTGCTCCCTTCATGCCCATCTTGCTCCCTTCATGTTTGACCAGTGTCTTCTCATTCAGCCCTTCTCCTTCCCATCATCCTTAGTTTGTTCACACTGCCTGTACTTCCTGCCTGGCTACTGGCCAATCAGCATTTTATTAAACCAATTCAAGTGACAAATCTTTACAGTGCACAAAAGGATTATTCCAAAGCACCCAATCTCATCATTTCTCAAGATCCCAGATGCATAAAACATCATTGTTCAAATTTTTTACCTAATATTAAGATTTTCCAAAAACAAGACCATCTTACCCACACTCAATCATGTAACCTCTTCTGTCATGGTTAATTTTAAGCCTGTAGAGTTGGTCTCTGTGATCTTAATGCCTTAGTGAGTTTCTTTGTTTATTTGTTTTTAATATCTTGCAGGTACCTAAAAATCAGCCTTTCTAAACCAGAATTCTCCATCCTTAAATAAAATCAATCTTGCATTTATATTTTTGTGTTTTTCTAATGGGCATTTAGTTTCTCATACAGGAACTTATCCTAGGATCCTTTTCTCATGCCTTTCCCATTGACTTCTTTAAATCTGTCTAGAATAGCTCTTTTGTTTCCATTACCAATTCCTTTGCCTCATAATCATATATTAACAGAATAACTCATATAACACTTTCACAAGCATTGCTTTTCTTCTAGTCATACCCCCTTCCACATTAGATAAAGTCTATTGTTTTGGGATTTACCTATCATATCTGATCACTGTCATTCTTAGAATTGTCTAATGGTTCCCCAGCACTGCACATTATGGCCTAAACTTCTTTGCATAGCTTAAAAGTTACTTTTTGATCTAGTTTACTGTCTCATGTCTAATGTTAACTCCTCTCACATACGTATCTATACACTTTATTTTCAAATTCTTGGAAAAAGTTTTCACCCATTCACTCATATTCCAATGCCAAGCCATGTTAGGGTTGTTCCTTGCATTAAATCTTGACCTCTTATTTTTCATTCCTCAGACTCATAACTGAGTAATAAAATGAAAATATGAGTGAGAGCTATTTGAAACAAGGAAAAAGGATATTTTTACCTCAACAGCTTTTTAAAACCACTACTCATTATTCCAGAAACCTAAGTTCCCTTGGAAACATTGTGTTTAAATCCCACTTTCCTGTTAGATTCCTCAAGGGTAGTTTTATGACATTTCCTTTAGAAACAATTTGGGGCCAAATGGGAAGGATAGATATGAGACAGATGGCCTTGCCATGATCATTTCCCAAATAATTTTCAGATTCATTGGGTTTTTCTGCCAAGTGACAAAATCAATGTATGTTAGTATCACTGAGTTACTTTATGTCAGTTATTAGGTAGACCAGTTGTCTGTATTTTAAACCATTAAGAAGAAAATATGGATCAAGTAAAGAAAATGTCATTAAGTAAATCTATTCTCTCTTGTGGAGGTAAGAATTAGTCCATAGTTAGTCTTATATCAGCTTCTGTTATTGGATTTCTGTTTTCAATCTTTACACTGTAGATTTGCCCTTGGCAGATACCAGTTCAGTTCCAAGAGACACTAAAATACAAAATGCTGGGAATAGGTATCAAGTATGCAAAGGCTTCCAAAAGTAAACATTGGAAGTACAAAAGTATAAAGAAAATGGGCCCTATACCCTTTGTCTTGTCAGGTTCGTACTATATAAATTACTATTATGTTTATCTTTTTGACTTCCTAATCTGTGTTACTTCTATATTACCATATGTAGATTTATTCTGCTCATGTTATTATAGAGACTTTGGAAGTATGTAGCCTAAAGCTTCTTACAGTGATTCCTGCTGGCCTTGTCTGAAGAGATGCCTAAAGAACTCAATTTGAGAGAGCAAATATCAGTTTCTATCATGTCAACTGAGGAAGCAATCTTTCTTAATCATTTTCACTTATGATGGATTTTCATGTAAATTTTTATTCAATGGAGATTAAATAGTTCATTCAAAATGCTTAAGATAATTTATTAGTACTACCTTGATTAACAAATGAAGAACCTGAGGCTGAGGAAAGCTAATTAATTCTTCAAGTGGCTATCAGATGACAAGAACATGATCTAATCTTCTAATGTCCACTCAGATGAACACAGTATACTTGAACATGACTTTAGAGTCTAATTACTTGAAGTTGAAATCTAGACCTCACAACTGAATGATCTTTTAGAGTCATTATTCCTCACTTAATTTATATTAAAAATATTTTCTATTGATATATAACTTATCAACCATTACAATAGGCTACAAATCAATTAATTTTGGAAATTAAAGCACTCTCACATAATCTCTACTCCTTCAGACATGATATAATGTATTTTCATCATTGATTTTAGTTTTTAACATTCTCTAGTTCACTTGTACTTTTAGAAAATGACTTCATATACATTTATATAAGCTAAAATTAAGACTTTAGTACAATGAGGAATAATTAGGCCAAAATAATACATGTACCACCTCAAATCTTTAGCAATTTTCATGATGAGAACATTTGAAATTTATTGAGTCATATAAAGATATATAATATTGAACTACTAGCTATACCATTATATCATGTATTTTTACTTTTAAATTATTAATAATTTATTCTAATTATTGAGATTATAAAATATCATTTCACCCTTCTTTTTCCTCCCTCCAAATCCTCCTGAACAACTCTCCTTGTTCTCTTTCAAATTCATGACCTCTATCTTCATTAATTGTTATTACATATATATAAATATAACTTGATCAGTTTGTGTACTGTTACATTTTTGTATACTTTGAGGGCTGATCATTTGGTTTGGGTAACCAGTTGGTGTGCTCTATCATGGGGAAGACTGCTTCTTCCATGCCCAGCATTCTTCAGATGATTATAGTTCTTTGCTTACGGTTGAGGTGGTGTCATTCTTGTTCAGTTCACATTTGGTAGCCATATTGGTGAGGCATAAAGTCTATGAGTGTAGCTTCTGATGTTATTAGGAGACATAGCCTCACAGCAAACAATCATATTTCTCCTTTCCAAGATTTGGTATATTTTGACCATCATCTATCTATCAATTCTCTCCATACACCCATAACTGCCATGGTGTACTTTTCTTCTACTAGTTCATTTGTTTTCAATTCCATGTATGAAAACATGTCATATTTGTCATGCTGTATTGATATTACTTCCACTAATATGTGTTGATATCAGTCTGTGCAGTACTTTAAGTTGCTTGGTATTGCATAAAACTAACTTTTCAGGCTGGGCCTTGCTCTCAGAGCTCCATTGTACAAGCATCTTATGACTCATTTTGAATGCATATGGAGAAGCATATCATTCTACATCTTGCCGTGCATGTAACCAATATGTTCTCTCTTTCACCATCCATGACACCCAGACTGATAAATAACTTATTCCCAGAAATTGAGAGTTCACCACCCTATAAAGGTAAACTGCACCCCTGTGAATGGTTATACTAAAATTATATCAGGAAAGTAGGTCTGAGAGTGTATCAAATATCCTACACCAGGAAAAAGTGCTACATTCTCATCTAGATCCTATGAACAGGAGAACACCTAAAACTACAATGGCAATGGCCACCACCAATCTGTGTTCTGACCACTAATGTGTACAACAAGAGCCTGATGGGCAGAGAATTCACAGTGGTCCCAGGGGTTTTAGCTAAGCTCTTTCCCTAGGGTAATGTGACCTACTTAAATTCCATCCAACCATTTTTTGTAATCACCCACTGTTATTTTTAAGAAAAATCTCAATCATTCAATTTTACCAATAAAGACTCAGGAATCAAATGCAGGAGCAAAAGCTTGCTATCTCAGAGAGTCAGAGAAGCACCCAGCTGACTTTTCTCTGACAATATTCTAGAAGCCTTCTACCCTCCTTACACCATCTCAAAAAAAAAAACCCAACAACTCCTAAAACTACATGTCCCCTGCCTTCTACTTAATGTACATCTTTCCATCCATCCTCCTGACTCCTCTTTCTCTCTATTTTTTTTTCTTAAAATCCTATGTTTACTTCTTGTCAACTGGTTGCTTGCTCTGCCTCTAGACAGGTTAAAGGTGTGTGCTGGGACTGAGCCACACAATAATAAAAACAGGTTTTCCCAGTAAATAATGAAATCTCTGGATTCACAGTGTGACCAAAAATCCTGCAACAATCAACCCTGCTCCTGCACTTCCCTGTTTCAGTCAGTTCCATAGCTCCCTGGGTAGTTTGCCCAGAGAAACCTTGTCTCAAAAAAAATAAAAAATAAAAATAAAAGAAATAGAGTTTAAAATAAATCCACATAAAGATGGAAAATATACAGAGAATCTGGATACTGTATGTTATTGTGTTGTCTTTAAATTGTTTGACAGCTGAGGAAGGAGTAACAGCTGGTAAAAAACATTTGATTATAAATGCCGCTGGATCCAGTAATGAGTGAATACATACCATAATCGTCTTTTTGGGTTTGGGTTACCTCACTCAGGATAGCGTTTTCTATTTCCATCCATTTGCATACAAAATTCAAGCTGTCATTGTTTTTTACTGCTGCGTAATACTCTAATGTGTATATATTCCACACTTTCTTGATCCATTCTTCCATTGAGGGGCACCTAGGTTGTTTCCAGGTTCTGGCTATTACAAATAATGCTGCTATGAACATAGTTGCACAAATGCTTTTGTAGTATGATTGGGCATCTCTTGGGTATATTCCCAAGAGTGGTATTGCTGGATCTTGAGGTAGGTTGATTCCCAATTTCCTGAGAAACCTCCACACTGATTTCCAAAGTGGTTGCACAAGTTTGCATTCCCACCAGCAATGGATGAGTGTTCCCATTACACCACATCCTCTCCAGCATAGGCTATCATTGGCGTTTTTGATTTTAGCCATTCTGACAGGTGTAAGATGGTATCTCAAAGTTGTTTTGATTTGCATTTCCCTGATTGTTAAAGAAGTTGAGCATGACCTTAGGTATCTTTTGGCCATTTGAATTTCTTCTGTTGAGAATTCTCGGTTCAGATCCTTACCCCATTTTTTAATTGGGTAATTTAGAATTTTAATGTCTAGTTTCTTCAGTTCTTTGTATATTTTGGAGATCAGACCTTTGTCCGATGTGAGGTTAGTGAAGATCTTCTCCCATTCAGTAGGATGCTTTTTTGTCTTAATGACAGTGTCCTTTGCTTTACAGAAGCTTCTTAGTTTCAGGAGGTCCCATAAAACAAAGGTCACTAAGCTTATAGCTCACAAGCCCAGAGAAGCCAAATAGCAAGGCAAACCCAAAGAAAATCATATATAGATCTTCTTGGAAATTGGAAGCAAACAAGATTTCCAGGCAAAAGGTGAGAATACAGG